>JBCEWB010285060.1:0-22640 GCA_039654565.1 Peronia peronii
GGACAGCACTTGTGATTGGCTCTGTGGATAAGGAGGAGTAAGTTTAGCCTCCTGACTGGTCAGCTGTTTTGCTACTTGGGTCGGTCACTTGGGTCACTCATGCGATTATCCGTAGGGTTGCATAGTATCATACTTTCAACAATGGTACCGTTATCTGGAAACTCACTCAACATTTAAACCCTGGGCAATATTGATGAAATTATATGCTAAGAAAGATCAGGTCTAATTATAACATGCACACAGGGAAGAAGGCTGTACTTATTCGGATAGATAAATCTTTAACTAACGGTAACGATCAACTAATCATAGTAATAATGACAATCTGTGGTCAGACGACTTGCGTAACTTTTCAATCTGCGTAAGAACCTGTCTGCCTAAGAGCCTGCTTTTTGGTCTCCCAGCAACCGGGTTCTTAGGCGGAGACCACTGGACTAATAATCTGTCCCTCAGTTACTCATCTCTGCCTGTGTTGTGATCTTTTCTTGCCTTTCAAGCATTGCCATCCACCCCGATAAGATCAAGATAGCCACTGGTCAGGTGGCTGGACATGACAGCAAGGAGGGCAAGGTGAGAACTGACCCATACAACTTTAACATGATCTTTGCCTGCCTGTGCCATGTGAGATGTTTCCCCTAGTGGCCACATATGATGTTTCCCTTAGTGACCCTGTGCCACATGTGATGTTTCCCTTTGTGACCCTGTGCCATGTGTGATATTTCCCTTAGTGAACCCGTGCCATGTGTGATGTTTCCCTTAGTGACCCCATGCCATGTGTGATGTTTCCCTTAGTGACCCCGTGCCATGTGTGATGTTTCCCTTAGTGACCCTGTGCCATGTGTGATGTTTCCCTTAGTGACATTCCCCCCCCCGTCTTGCCTGTTGCATAAGCCAACTAGAAACTGCCTTGATGTGATGTTCAAAGGTTTGCTTGTCTCGATGACGTGTACAGTACATTGAGTTATTTGTTTCAACCAACCTGTCACCAGTGACAACTGTGCTCTGCAAATAAAAAAAAGAAATAATTCTAAAACTGCTCTCATTCCTTTGATCTCGTAGTAAATTTGCTGTTACTGATCAACAGTTTCCCATCACAATGCCTGTTGGGGATAGTTTTATACGTGGACCATCATATGATATATTCACGTATCTAAATCAGCAGCGGTAGTACAGTGACATGAATTTGAGTCAGACAGCAAGTTAGCTAAAATGTCATAATGTAAGCCAAGTCTTTGCCCCAAAATTAGATTGTGCTAACTACAATATGAAACTGTTATAATTAGGACAAATTAACCCTGGCATGATGGAGTGTTGTGTTGATGATCAGGGCAATGAGGATTTTTCTCTGACAGAGCTTTTGTGTATCACAGATTGTGATTTTCGTCTACAGACAGAAGGTCAGCCGGGCTATTGCGCATGCGTATAGTATGACGTCATACCGCACAAACTATAGGATTAGGGTTAGGATTAGGGTATATATAATAAAAATAACTTATTTACATCAATCTAAATCTAGACCTTTGCATGAAAAAAAAAAAAAATGTCATGTTTGACTCGATTTCCCATGTAAACACAGCTGATTGCCATTTCCGCACATGCGCATTAGACCGGCTGACCTTCTGTCTGTAGACGCATGTCAGATTGTGATAGGAGAAGTTGTAGATGTTGTTTTGACGTTGTGATCGCAATTTGATTTCTTCCCTCAGTTGCAGATGCATGTTGAGTTTCTTTTTCTTTTTCTTTTTTTCTTTTCAATTATGCATCATGCAGGAGATATTGTGAAAGAATATTTACTTGAGAAATATGTCTCGCAGCCAGTCAAAATGAGACGTAAGTCGCTGGGCTAGAACCGAGAAATCGGGCTTTGAATGTGATGAGGGGGTCAGACATCGATTTTTTTTTTTTATTCCAGAAGTCATTTCTGAACAAGACAATATCGGTCTTACCCTCGATTTACAAAATTACTTCATTAAAATTGGGTTTTTTGTGAGGTATTTATGTAGATTTATGCGTTTGCCTTCCATTTAAACTTGATTTTCTCGGAATTTTGGTCACTACCGGGAGGTCCCCCCTTTGTCTCTTTAAACTGCAATATCTCTGGCTAGAATGAAGTTAGCTCAGAACTTTTTTCACCATCTGAAAGGGTATGAAATAAGCTTTCGCGTGATAACAAAAATCCCATATGGTGAAAAATTGACATATGTCTCATTTTGACTGACTGCGAGACATATTTACTTGTTTATCATAATGAAATATTATTTTTATGACGTTTGTAGTCTACTCTTGTCTTTACAATTTTGTTGAATATCGTGATGCAAGGGGGTAGGGAATTCCATGATAAGTACACTTACATTGAGATGTAACAACAGAACATTTGCCAAGCCTGCGGAAATAGATTGAGCTCAGCTGTGATGAACGTGGAACATGTGCAGATATGCAGATTTAATGCTGTAGAATGACTGTGAATTCGGGCTTGTCTCTTTGCCATCTCAATCTTGTAACTTTCAACGGGAACATTGGGCTTGTCTGTCCCTATCTCAGATTTTTATCTTTCTATGCCAAAGTTTATGCTTCAGTCATGTTCGTCATTTTGTGAGCTCACTTCTTTATTGCTGCGTCTCCACTTTTGGGCGATTTGGAGATATATATGTCATATGAAAGAGGGATAGTAAATTTATCGTATAATGTAATTATTTCACCGATCACTTGCCCAACCAGGTACATTTTGAAGATCATTCTGTCCTATGTTCAGTGTGCAAAAACAGTTGCTAAATATAAAACATCAGTTTTCTCAAAATGCAAAAAATGGAGATGGAGCAACAGAGAACTGAGCTCATGATTTGTTAATGACGACACTTCAGATTTCACCATCTTGTCACAAACTTTAGGTGGTGTTTTTGTACGTGACCTCTGGCATGACAGACACACCGCTTATTTCCAGTGACTGATAGTTGGTGGAGTAAGATTTGAAATTCATTTTATAAATCATAATATCCATCCGAGGATGAAAAGTCATTTGAATGACAGCCGACTATCGCCTTTGCTGCTTTTTAAGTTTTGCATTTCTTGAATGTGTAACTGCATCCCTAAAAAGAGAAAGGTTAGAACATAACACCAGCCTAACTTTCATCTGAAAGTAAAGTTAAAGCGCTTGACCACTTTAGTCAGTCAACCATCTACAAACTGCCCTGATGTTCATTTTCTTACGGATGGTGTTGTTCACTATTTTACCTTTCAACATCTTTCCATTCATCCCCTGTACACACACACATACACACACAAGCACGCACACCACCAAAACACACACTCACACACACTCACACACACTCACACACTCACACACTCACACACACACACTCACACACACACACTCACACACACACACACTCACACACACACACACTCACACACATACACACACACACACACACACGCACACAAGCATGTACATCTAAAAAGAGCTGTTAAAGAAATTTCCGTTCATTAGGTGATCCAAAGTCCTCTGGCGAGTTCGCTGACTCCTAGCTTGCCTGTCAAAGGTGCCTTACAGTGAATTAACACTCTGCATGCCAAGCGCAATACTAAACGTTTCTGAAATTAGTAAAAGTGCACCAAATGATGAAAATGTCTGTTTCGGGGACCTCCATATTTGTATCTTTTGAGGTAAACTATTAGAATCTTCCCTAACTCTATTTTCCTACCTGGTTTACAGACACCATGATCAGTCATTAGATGTGTCCAAATGTCTTGGCAAGGAAAGTGTTAAGACACTGAAATCCATCGACACCAAATGTGGGCGAGAGCTCAAATTCAGAATGAGATGATTAGAGAAAGGACCGTCTGGATCTCGCAATTTTAGATCTCATTAATAATTGTTTTCGTCCTGAGCCAGAGACTCTTTCTTTTTGTTTTTGTTTGTTTGCAGGGCTGCAGTTTGAACTTTTGTCTAGATATTTAATGGCTTGTTGTGAAGATTGTCACAGCGGGTTAGCAAGATTAGCACATCGAGAGAGCTGACATGTAAAACAGAAGCATGAGGAAAGTGATGTCCGAGCCGATGACGCATTGTGGCAGTGGTTCACCCTTTTGGTGTGTTGTATGTGTCTCATATGTTGTGAATCAATGAGCATTCACCAATCATAGAGTGATCACACAGAAACTCACAGCGTACCAGTTAACTCGGTTTATTGCATAGGGAGAACTGAATATGGTGATATTGACACGTGTATTAACTATGGTTTAGACATACATTTATCTACAATCGACCACAAACATCATCATAATAATACAGAAAATCAATATAACATCATGTCATGACATGGACATAGACATGGACATGACATGTGATAACTCATTATCTTTGACAGGACCTATAATGATGATTAGCATAAATAATCACTATAATCATAGTATTGACCAATTTCTCAAAGGGAAATAACTCTTGGCCAAGGGAAATAAGTGGGTCTCATAACATGGTGTAAGATTCTTTGCATGATTTTATGTCATCCTGTCAGTGTTAAAATCAGAGATTTTTCGTGGTTGTCTAAAGCCAGTTATTGATATCATTACTAGTATTACTGACTTTGTGTGCATCTATTATAGTTGATCAGCGAATCTTCCACTCAGAAAACCAGTTAATTAATTAGTCAGTAAATCAGTCCGATAGTCATTCAACCAATCAGTCGTCAGCTACGAAGTTAATCTATTAGGCACTCAATCAGTAATTTAGTCCGAGAGTAAATCAATCAGTCAGACAACTAAGCAGTCGTCACTCAGCCATTCAGCCAGTTAGTGAGTCAATCATTGAGACAATCTGTCAATAATTCAGTTAGTGAGTCGGTCAAGCAATCATTTAATTAGTCAGTAATTCAGTCAGTCAGGCAATGAAACAGTCAGTCAATCAGTCAGTCAGACCGTCATTGTGACAATAAGTCATTTAATTAGTCAATGAGTCAGTCAGTCAATCAGTCAATCAGAAGCAATGGTCACGCCCTAGAATTTCAAATCATATCTCAAGAAACGAGGAGGGAGGAAGGGGCTTAAACAATCTCCTCTTGTGGTCAACTACTGTTGGCAAACAAGAAATTGTGAAATGTAAGCTAATTAAAATTAGTAGCAACAAGAGGACTCAGATACCTAAAAATGGCTATTTGTTTATTTATTAATACAAGTGTCACTAAGGTGCAAAACACGAAAAGCGGTACATAATATTCTAATATGTGTGGCTATGATAATAATACATGTCATTACAGAAATGTTATCATAAGGCAAAGTGTGTAATTATAGAAATACTAATATATGATTTAATATGAATGATTGTAGTAATATTAAAATGTGGACTTCCAGTGATTCTAACACATGTCATGATGATGGTGGTGGTGGTGGTAGTGATGGTGGTGGTGGTGGTGTGATGGTGGTGGTGATGGTGGTGGTGGTGGTGGTGATGATGGTGGTAGTGGTGGTAATGGTGGTGGTGATGGTGGTGGTGATGATGGTGGTGGTGGTGATGGTGGTAGTGATGATGGTGGTGGTGGTGATAGTGATGGTGGTGGTGGTGGTGTGATGGTGGTGGTGATGGTGGTGGTGGTGGTGATGGTGGTGATGATGGTGGTAGTGGTGGTGATGGTGGTGGTGATGGTGGTGGTGATGATGGTGGTGGTGGTGATGGTGGTAGTGATGATGGTGGTGGTGGTGGTATTATATAAATGTGAAGAACTGGGTCTTCCAAACTTTCCGTTTTCGCTATTTTTGAACAGAAGAGACCTCGCAGAAATGAAAGGTCATTTCATAAATTCGGTGATCCTTTTCTCTGATTCATGGATGTCATAGGGTAAGTGTGTTTGTTTGTATGTGTTTGGGCAGTGTGATTATGTGTGATTATGCTACAGGAAAAAAAAAAGAATAAAACTCTGTATGGCACGCATTCATTCAGTCAAGAAGGAGTAGTTACAAATATGAATCGATATAATTAACAACATTAATGAACTTGATGCAGAATGATTTCTCTTTCAGCCTTCGGTAGTTAAAACCCGAGTCAAAACAAAGTGAATTACAGGATAAACCAATTAAAAATCTTGATCCGCCCGGGTCAGTCTTAGTACAGTTAAGTAAGACCACCGAATCGATAAGAAAGAAATATAAGTTTACACGAGATATTAAATATCTTCTAATAATAATTATATTAACAGTTCTTATTAGAATTGTATACTAAACACACTTTATAGTTGTACATAAAAACAAATACATCTCTCTTAATTAACAATAAATATTCATTTGGCGCAGACTGGGGGAACAGAAATAATGAGGTCAGTGTAATGGCAAATGAATTTTTCCACTGACAAAGGAGATTAATTTATATAAAGCATCTTCCGTTTCATTCTCAAGTATTCATACATTTTTTAAATTTCTTTTTTACAGAGGCATCAATTTAATGAAGGTAAAATTTACCCTTAATCACACTGGAAATGAAAAGATGAACTTTCCATTTTCTTACAGACAGGATCACAAAACACAGTTCTTCTCAATGCCTTTTATTATGCATCGTTAAAAATTACATAACATTCATCTAGCTATAGAACTACATCATTTGAGAGATAGCATTAATACAGTGTTTGTCCCCGCACAGGCTCAAAATGCTTTACAGTTTATTACTATGACCACTGACCTACCGGAGGCATTCACGTATGTTCAGACGCTTACAGACGCTCAAATCGTTACGTCTAATATTAACATTCTCTGTCCATAGTCAGATGCCCAAATGAAGAGGGAGAAGGGAAGCGTCCTGAAATATATGTATAGTTTTTTAATTTAAAGAAAAAATCGATTTTAGCTTTTCGTTTTCTCATAAAAATTCTGCCTTTTCGAATATTAAAACAGTAATAAAAAGTGGATATGTCCATGGTCTACTATCAACTAGAATTTTGCCCGCTCTGGTTGCTACGTGCAGGGGGGTAGATCATCATAGATGACCGCATACAGGTTAAAGATACCTAAAACACTTGGTTATGACCTCTTCTAGCAATATCTTGAGTCCCAATGCCAGGGATGGACATTAGGTAACCGCGAAACAGACTCAGGATCACGCCGGCAGGTGGCAGTATAATGACCTTCTTCTTCCTATAAAGAGTGAAATTCTCTTTTATGTCTGCTGCTTCAGAGCACAGGTATGGACTGTTTGCCGTAGTAAAGATCAAGGCACTATTGCTTTTGACAGGGAAAGATATGGCCGCCACGCACAGGTCTTCAAGAATCTGGAAATGACTATGGAAACCTGTATGGTAATAGGTGTAGGGACTTAAATTTCGATGAAATACATGACAAGAAAGCCAGGAAAAAGCAAAGAAAAGATACAGAGCTCATGGAGCGAGGGCTACTATCTGACCAAAACAAAACAAAAATGCCGTGTTGAAGTTAGAAGCCGAATAGAAATCTCTTCCTTGTCAATTTTTCTCTTAAAATAACATTTAATGCGTTGTTCCCAAATCCGAATTTTAGACACTAGCTTGCTTTCCACTTTTTGTTCTTTTATTTTTCGAGCGATTCTAACCTAATTTGCCCAGTACTGTTTTCACAACAAGACGCTCCCCCCCCCTCCAAAAAAAAAAAAAACCGTAAGCCTTCAAATCCATGTCCCATTTTGTTGCTCAGTTTTGGAACAAAACAGATTTTTGTTATGACAAAAGGACGAAAGGTGAAATTTCACTATATGGCATTTTTTCAACAATTCTACAAAATCTTGCTTGTGCATTTAAACAGCTAAAAATACTCAATATTTTGGAAAACATGTTAAACAAGCAATGACCAGGTTTCATCAAGTTCCATGGATATTTGGTGGAGAATCTGGATTTCAAGCATAGTCATTGCAGAGAAGCCAAAGTCCACGATGGTGGCGTTACCATGACAACCCTTCGAACCAGCCATCTTTTTTCTTTCTTTTTTTTTTTTTTTGACAATTTGTTTTCGACTTTGAATATACCGAATTCGACGGAAAAGGTTAACATTATCTATCTGTAATACAGTATAAGACAAAAAACAACAACAACAACAAAAGACAAAATCACTTCCAGGAAGTGCACCTTTCCCTTCCCCAGTCCCAAATCCCCATCCTTCACCTGGGTCGAGTTAGGGAGGATAAACACACACGCACGTACATACACACACATGTATGTAACTGTTTTTTTTTTCCAATGAAATATAGCCGGCTCCATTATTATTCGAATCCAAAAACTTCTGATCCCGACTCCGATTGCTTAACGTAGTTCTTAAATCATCGCTATTGTTTGTTTTCTCTTTCAGGGCAGACAAACAAATCAGCTGCACAGCAAGTAGCATAATCTTCTACTCCCTATAATTAGATTAAAATCACTTTGAGGAAAATAATCCCATTCAGTCGAGATAGTTCTCTGTTGAGGGGGGGGGGGCTGAAATATAAAAGTTAAAAATACAGGAGAAAAATAAAAATGCTATACAATCATCAATCAGATGGCTATCTACCTTTTCTTCCTTTCTTTTTTTTTTTCTTTTCAAAATTCAGGTTTGGCTCAACGATTTTATACAGACAGTCTAGGTAAAAAAAAAAAAAAAGAAGATAGTTTCATACAACGGACATTTGAAATAAACACATGAACCATTAACAATATGGCACATACATAATATGAATCAATGAATAAATGTCGGCGCCTCGCCTGATGTTTCATAATTATATTTTTAGAACATTATATACATATTTTAAGAAGAATTATTCTTTACAAGGAAAGAACGAATTTCACCTTCAACACACATCTTCAGGAAAAAGTCAATAACTTCTGGCTACATCTTGTTTGTTTCTTTTATCCTACCGAGGATGAAGTAATTGAAAAAGTAATAAAGGACCCCAAGTTTTTTAACTTTTCCGCTCTCGACCACGACATTTAGTATGATATTACTTGGTGTATGCTCACTGTTGCAATTGATAGAAACGAATAGGAGTTTACAAACATTCATGCGAACACTAAAGGGTCTGAGAAAAAAAAAAGGAGCAAAGATTTTCTGTCAGGCCTCTTCTCTCCGATAAGTTACTGTCAGGTCTATGCCAGGCTGGGGGCGGTACCAAGGTTTGCACGTTTTGATTCGCTCTCTGATGTCCGGTAGGAGCAGTCAAACCAATGGCATCAGCAGGACACGCATCTTATCCACAATAAGGCAGACGTAGCCCATCACAAGGCTGAAATGCATGGAAAATCAAAATATAAGGAAAAGGACGAGAAAAGAAGTAAATTTAATAATAACTCACGTTGAGCCATCGTGGATTTTATTATGGTTAAAAGAAATCTTTGGCCACGTGGAGACAGAATGGAAGAACAAATCAACATTACCGGAAGCCAAAACATTAACTGCCCAACCATCCAACCATCCAACCATCCATTCACAAAAGCAACCAACCAATCAAGCAACCAGCCAACTAAGCAACCAGCCAGCAAAGCAACCAACTAACCAAGAAAGGAAGCAAACAAGCAGGCAACTAACCAGCCAATCAAGCAATCAACCAACCAACCAAACTGCCAACCAACCAACCAGCCATAAAACCAATCAATACACCAACCAACCCACCATCCACCCACCAACCAACAAATGTACCAATCAACCATTAACCAACCAACCAACCAACCAACCAACCAACCACCCAACCAAATGACAAACTTACCACCAACCAACCAACTAACAAATCAATCAACTACCAAATCAACAAAATAAGCAATCAGACAATCACCCACGGATCGAAGCAACCTACCAAGTATTCAAACCAACCAACAAATCAGTTAACCAACTAACAAGCCAGACCCACAACCACCCGACCAACTGACAGATAAATAAAAAAAAAAAAGGGGGGGGGGGAGGTGAGCGGCGGGGGAACCAGCCAATTGCAAGCATGTAGCCGGTCGGCTGTTTACCCAACGAGCAAGCCAGTCAATTACATGCTTGGCATCTGAGTGCCAAATTTATCTTCTTCCACGTTTGCCAAATTTATCTTCCTAGATATTAGTTTTATCTATCTCATCCATAAGATCTGGAAAATTTGGAGATAAAAAAATCCAACCAAAATCTAGTAAGCGAAAAAGCAGGTCTGAAACTTACATTTTCGAGCTACCGTGCAGAAAAGCGAAGACACCATAATAACGCAGTAATAAAGGGATGTCGCAGAACAGGGAGACAAGAACCGTTGCCAGGTACGGCTTTAAGCTGTCGATCAGGGGTCTTCGATTTATCAACTCCGTGTGCACGGGTCCAGCCATTCGTCCGTGCGTCTATCTGCGATGTTTCAAAATGGCTGCCATGACCAGGACAACTACTTGAAGAACCAGTGGAATAAATGTGTCAAGGATTTTCAAAGTTTTTATGGTATTATACGATGCTGTGAAACAGTTTCGCCAGATTCTTTCAGTTTGGTGAGCGGTGAGCGTTGGAACGAGCAGCATGGGTGAAAACCAGGGCAGTAGTAAAACTGCCCAGATTCCGACTGTGATCAATTTCGGAGTCAGTCTCACTTTTGGATCATAGTCCAGGATTTGGGCGATGAAGATGCACAGAATCTCGATCACCAGCCAATTACCTACAAACTCTTGCACCAACCAGAGGAAACGAAGCCACTCCCGAAAGGGACAACCTCGGAAATAAGCGGGAAGTTTCGTCCTTACTTCAATGCTGAAATGCATGGGCATCAGAATAAGACAGTCGAGGAGATGCAGAATCAGCATACTGCAAATAACTTTGTTACGCATCAAACATCTGCACTGTGGTGAACATAGTATTGCCACAAGGAACCATATATTCAGCAAGGTGCCTGTACCGAAGAGTACCATTTCAGTGTGGATATGAACCCTCTCCCAGTGGGCATATAGGGCAGAGGATGCACTGTTAGAAACAAATGACTTTGTTGCATTGGATGCCTCTGTTGAATTGAATAAGTCATTCATTTTGTAGTCCATTGGTTTGGAAGAGATGAAATGAATTTGGTCAGTGAAATGACGGCACTTCTAAAAGTTCAATCTTATGATCTCTGGCTATGTCGTATTCTCTTTATGCATGGAACATGAATAGAATGACTACCACAGTCAAAGTTTCTCTTGAAAATTTTATGTCCTCAGTTGTAGCAGGCGAATTCAACAGTAATTTCCAGGAATACATTCACAGTAAGTTCTACACAACGCATTTTCAGGTTGAGATTTAATGTTCATCTGCTTCAAAATGTGAAATGGAACGTTTTTGAGACATTGAACAACTTTAACACTGTGGCTCCTAATGTGTGCTGTAGAAACATGGAATGCATTAAAAGAGCAGAAAAGGACAGCTATCTCAAACTCTGGTCACTTGGACACATACACAGATTGCTTCAACCCTCTGCACAAACCAAAAAAGACATAAATGTAAGAGTATCAGTAGAAAACATAATGTGAGAAAGCCCTATAAATTCATTACGAAAGCCAGCTTTGATAGTGATACATTCATTTATACATGATCTCTGCAAATGTCGGATATTACATGGGGATGTTTATCACTATAGCCTTAGCAGCGAAAGCGCACTACAGTAAAGCGGCCGGCCTGTTTTAACCAGCGCTTTTTTTTTTCAGCAAATTTGGGAGTTGGTTCTGTCGGAGAGGGGCTATGCCACCCCTTTTCTTTGTACATAATGCCGAGCCCAGGCAGAAAGGGTTGATCAATAGGCCTAGTTGTCTCATTTCATTCATTTCCAGAACTTAAAAAAAATAATCATAAAAATAAACGTCCTTGGTCTGCACCGCGGTAAATGTTAGAAGCGGCACTGATAATAATATCTTTTTTACATATAGCCTTTCTATCCTAAATAATGTAGGATTCACGAGGGTTTTAATGTGTGCCGGGCTTGGTCAAATGGAAATAAAGCAAAACTTTTGCAGTTTTTGGAAACTTTACCCGGACATTAGATTCACTGCTCATTCTGGAAAAGATTCATATTCCTCTAAGGATTCTTTAACATGACGCCCTTGTCGGGGAAGACTCAAAAGGGTCATGTAGGATATCATTTTAAAGAGCATCCAATGCCCTTCAAGAAAATATACAGTTTTTAAGCTACAGATTGTCCATTACCTGGTAAGAGTTACCACACCCTACCGTTCATGGCAAAACCCTAAACCGTCGAGGAGAGTTTTCAGCCTCCAAACATATAATTAAAACTTTTTATATCTGTAAGTAATTTAAATCACTGATAAAAACAACACACAATATGAATATTGTAGATCATTTATTTCTCAAGTTTGAATGAAAAAAAACAACATTTTTTTTTGTATTAGTTTCTTTTATTTTCTTCTTGTGTGTTAGAGTGTGTATGTGTGTGTGTATGTGTGTGTGTATGTGAACATTTATGACAAACATATTTAAAGCAGAACATGGCTTCTGGTATTCGTCGCGAGGAGAGGGGGGGGGGGGGGAGGCTGAATAATTCTCCAGTGATAATTTTCTGGTATGTCGGGAAGAATCTGCCAGACTCTGTGCCCCTGTGTATATGTTCCAGCTGGTGGCTGGACATAACAAGCATTAAAACAAAAAAGTCTGTCTCAGTTGATCAGTTGCCTGCACGACCTGAAATATTAATTGTTGCATAGATAACCACTTCACTATAAAACTATTAGAAATCATTAAATTTGTTGCTGGAAACTGAAATATTATGTCCTTTTCGAGAGGTATTGAAATGTTGAGATCGCTTTATAAGAGTTTCTAAGATTGAACAGAACATCAGTTCCAGCTGCTTCGTCTTGAAGAGACTGTTGGCATTTGAATGATTTGAATGTTTTGAATGATTGAAAGATAATATGTATATAGTAATCTTTACTTATCTGTGCACACCAGAAGCCGTAGTTCTTCAGCCTCTCTTTTCTTCTTGGTGAGATTCATCCCTCTGAGCTGATTCCATTCAGCAACGCTAGGGTCCTTGACACTTTCAATGGAATAAATAATAGCAATAAATTTAGAAAGTACAGTCATGTGACTCAGTAAATTCTTACTAGTGAACATAAACAAAAATTGTAAATATTTCTAAACTTCTCAATCATTTGATACAGATACATGTACACTTTTAGATTCCACTTGCACTTCATGATATTATATATAAATAGATCTATATATATATGTGTGTGTGTGTGTACATGATGTAGGCTAATTTTATTTTTTTTAAAACAAAAATGAAGGATTAACTAAGGCAATAAAATAAAATACAGAGACGTTTATTTTTCCTTAATATTTCTCTCTAGAACTAGTTTAGATCTAATATTAGAATCCAAGGCCGTTGCAGACCTACAATAATCAGTTTTACTCCTGATGTTATTCAAAAAGGGAAAATTCTTGTGTTTTCATCAACAGCAAGCAGATGGGGAATCCGTACTAACGCCGCTATACATTGCCCTGCCACGATTAACACACATCAGACCTTTATATGGGTAAAAGTGATCGAGTTGACTTCAAATTGTATCGGTGACCCACATTTACTCCTAAAACGAATGTTATTTCAAAGCGCTACGATAGATTGACACTTATTCGAGCACAAGACTGAATTTTGTCGGCAGAAAACAATACAGCCGGGCAGCAATAGACATTTTTCGACTATGCCTATCGCAATTGTGGCTCGATGTTCGGGCTCGATGTGTTCCTAACACACGAATTTTTTTAATCAGTTACAAGAAATATGCAAATGAAATGAAAACAGAAATAATTTTTTATCAAAACGGCCAATTTTAGTTTAAAACTAACACACTTACCTTCAGTTCATAGGATTTTGATCCCAGGAAAAAGAATGTTGTTTTCACAGGCTTGATGTGCTATTTTCTCCGGCCACGCATCAGTCGCGTGGTTTGACCAAAGCAAAAACCTTTTTCTCCTTTTTATTTATTTTTTTTTTTCACTTGAGCATATGATTTTATTCCTAGTATTGGAAATCAGATGGTCATAGGTCGTTATATCCTTTTTCATGGTATTTAGCGCAGTATGAACATCGGGTGTTTTTCCTGGTTACGCATGTCTAAAAATAGACCTTTTTAAAAAAAAAGGCCATTTTTTGGTCAGTAAACACCAAAGAAACCTCCAAGGTCCAGAAAATTCATTTCTAAGACCTCTACCTCAGAAAATAATCACCGGGAATTTCTAACATCGACCTCATTGAAACATTTAAATAAAAACAAAAGAAAGACAAGAAATAAAAGTTTTTGTATTTTCTAGGTTCTTTAATGACACAACTAAAAGGAAAAAGTAACATAACAATATACAAATAGACACTGTCAGAAAATATTGGCTTTGAATATTGGTTTTGCTATGACACACTGCTCTGTGGAATCCGCTCAGAGCAAGTCTGTCGAGGGTAGGTGAAAAAAGAAAGAAAACATAAAATAAAAGGATTGTAATTTTTCCCATTCTCCCTGTATAATTCTTACCTGCAGCACCTTAATCGAGAGACAGACACCTAATCTCTACGCCTAAAAGCTCTAAACTGAATGTATCCATATGAAATTTGACGCACAACATTGTTGCATAGAGATCTATGTTTCTATTTAATAAAAGCCGAAAAAAGCTTACTATGTTTGCTTACTAAATAATTGAATAGTAAACCTGCGATATTGTTTGGTCCGAACTGTACGTTCGATAGAATGACGCTTTCACAACGTGGAGTTAGAATGGTTCAAAACAACAAACGCGCATTCTTTGAGTAACGTTCAGTTTAATCATCCAAAATACCAACATTGAGGTGCACACACTTCCAATACACTTTGAGTCGCAGAGCAGGATGGCTCTAATCTTTGTTTAAAATAACTCTCACGAAGGACATGGGTTCTCTTCTGGTATATAATAAAGGCACACTGTGGAAGAGGACACTGAAACATAAACTTAAGAAACTGAAATGATAACTGACCAATACGGTTATTTGAATAGTGATGATTATGGCTCAAAAAATCAAACATTAAACAATTATAGGATGAGCTGTCACGATAAGTCAATTCCAGAAAATAAAAGAAGACACATTGTATCACACGGAAACTACAACCATGAATTATGCTGAAACAGTTCTGACTGAAGAGTAGGATCCAGTTTGGCACTAATGTTTGCAGATGGACAAAGTGAAATTGGACAACCAAACCTGCCCTTGATAAACAACATCTTTCTATATCAAGTGACCAATCTACAACAAGAGACCAATGTGTAAGAAGACATTTGAGCGAATCACACACAACCGTACCACTCCGAGTGAGACGACCATAGATGCAAGAAACAAATAATAATAATAATAATAAAAAAATTCAAAGAAACTTTCTTCACACCATTTCTTTATCATTTACGTCTTGGCCTGTCTGACTATGAAGTCGGAGTCAAGTTTCACAAGCCCAGACTTTGACTGATATGAACTTGGGCGCTATTACTTGACTGGCGATATGGCGGGCCTGTACGCACGATAGCGATCTCTCATCTTACTTTGGGCGAACATGTTTGGAGGACTGATGACGTCAATGACAACTGGTTTCAAACACTCTCGAGCGCAGGAAAATGAACGTGTTTTAAGTCTTTAGTCTTTTACTACATGTATTTCATCTACTCATCAATTGACAGTCGATGTACCAATAGACACGCTATCGATATCGATGTAACTGATTGATTTAGCTGTTTAAATCATTTGGATAGTTACTGTAGTTAAAAGGTTCCACTGTGTAAAAAAAAAAAAAACAGCCATAAACGCTGGTATTACTCACGATATTGGCGAATGATCGCAGCAGGTTAAGAACATTGTTTTGTTAACATGAGAACAACCACCTGTAAAAACATGAGAGGCAGAAAGTGTTAGCAATTTTAAGTATCTCAAGTTCCATAAATCCTTTTATACAAGCCAACGGTCACTTTGTACTGCTATCTTATATTTGAAACAGCCTTTGTGAATCAAGGAGAAATACACTACAAATAAAGGACAAACAGGGGTCAGTTTAGATGGCTACAGTTTCCACCTCGGCCATTCAACTACATCGATCTAACAATGGCGTTGTATGTACACAGCACATAATTGTCCAGCCAGATGTACAACTGATGCCGAAATACTCACTCTTGTCAACATGTGCTCAAGCCACGTCCACAACCACGAAAAAGAAGGTGAGTGAAAGTTGCAGAAATATTTGATGAAGCAAAAATGCAAGAAGAGAGGGCAGCAGAGAAAGCACTTGAAAATACAAGCAAACTGGTGTGTTTGTGAAGCTGTCGGATCGTCTGAGCTGGACTACACTGTGGTGAACTGCTCAGAGATGTTGTGTGCAGAAGGCAACTAAAGTCGAGACCCAAGTTTCTCCATTCAAAAGAGGCGAACTGATTGAAAAGACGAACGCATCATCTATCCCAATAATAAAATCGTTTGATAATTTAAAAATGTCTATGCAACACTGAAGTGTATGCGGAGAGAACTTTCAGGTTTTTCCCATCCTTTTTTCATCACTTGTACACCATTCATGGTTGGAAAAACAGCTTTTACCTCCTATATGTATTTTTTCTACTTCCTAACAACACACAGAAGATTTACCCCGCCACGCCAGCATTGAAATCTGTGCCAGCCGTGACCTGTATTGAGGGCGAAAGTCACACAAGTTGATCTTGAAATCAGCATTCTGACGCAGGAATATCGACGTTGAAGTGAAGGCAGCCGGAATGACGTTGGCCAAGCTGATGAGGATCTGCCAGAATCGTGTGGCTTGGAAAAAATGCTGTCGTCACACTCTGTTCCTCAAGGAAGCAATAGGTACAAGAAGAAGAAGGAGAAGAAGAAAGCAAACTATTTACAGGCTGAAAGACAACATTTTGAAACAGAACCTCTGCTCCATTCAGCGAGACAGGCAGCCTTTGAGCAAAGTCTCTCTTTCTTGTTTCATCTTCAGCTGCTGTTTGGTTCTTGGCGCGGGTCTTGTACATGCCTTTATTTTTCAGTTTTGTTCTGTCCTGTTCTGACTACAGGTGGTCCAAACTTGCAACAATACGTCGGACTGGACTTTTGAACTGGCGTCCAAAGTAATGATGAAAACTCTCACAGGCCTTTGTCATTTTGTTCTACGATGTCTTGGCCTGCCCAGTTGCATGGTGGGAACAGTGAGTCAGGGTCGACGTACAGTCTTCGGGAGATATGGCTTTGAGCTGATCTCTTCTTGGAGCGGTCAGAGCGTTATCCATGATGTTGAAGACAAAACAGTTCTCTTAACAGTGTGGAAGATCTGGAAAACCAAAACTGGACTTTTCAGCCAGGATGACATTTCTGTATCAGCAGCCTTGTATCCGGTTGTCAAGCCGACAGTCTGGATCAAGCGCCATCCATGTCTGGAGGAAATAAACCTGTCAAACCTTAATGCACACAGCCGGCCACAATTCAAGGACGGCCTTTTCTATATGGAGATTCTACCTTTTGTCGGTCAATAATTAAAAGTCAGCCTACCATGACCGCTTTCCAGTTTCATCAAAGTTTAATTAACTACCCGCTGATTCAACTATAACTTTCCACATTATTTCCACTATGGATTCAGAGGAAAATCATTCTTGTTTTCTCCAACAACTCTATTATATATGCCGTAACAGAAGAATTAATGAATAAGACAGGTGAAAGGGCCAGCCCATTTCATTGAAATTTCAGATGCATTTTTGATTTGATTATTTGTAATCACTCCAACCCCCCCCCCCCCCTTTCCCCCCTCCCAACCGGTTCCCACCCTGTACATAGACATTTTCTTCCCCCTTTTCTGTCCCGTTCTTTGTCTCTCTCTCTCCCTCTCTCCCTCTCTCTCTCCCTCCCTCCCTCTCTCTCTCTCTCTTGCGCTATCGGTTTCCTCTTTTGCCTTCGCTTTGTATGTGTTTTTCCTCTATCTTCCATTCCCTCTTATAATTTCCATGTGCTTTTTCTTCTATTTCACAGTTACAATATTAACATTATCTTTTCCTTTTGAAAGTTGGAATGCTAGAACGAATAGGAGAAGATCACAATGTTTTATATTTCATACATATCGAAATTCTTTATTTCCGCAATTCAGTAAGTATAATACAGACGTTATTCGTCCGTCGTTTTCGACAATGATTAGGAAACATCACGTTTCATTTGTACGGCTATGACTGATAAAACAGATTCTCGCAAGGAACGTTCAGCCGTAGATAAGACATTATGTAGTCCGCTGATTTCTCGACTTAGGAGTTGGCTCGAATTTACTCAACTCTCGTTTCCCCCGTGCTTTGCTGATCCTGCTTTGTTTGTACTAAGGGGCACCCTTGTTAATGCCACTTCTCCTTGATGAGGGATCTTGTCTAAGGAGTTCCTATAATTATCTTGGTGTCGATGCCGAAGTTTTTCAACGACGTTTTAAGCGTGTCCCTGAAGCCCACCTTTAGCCTTCTTCTGAACATTTGCCGTTTACCAGTCTACCCCAGAGCAATCTCTTTGAGAGATGCGTGTCTTGCATACGCACGATGTTAGACTGGGACTGATCGAGAACATCAGTCCTCCCAGAAATAGTTGTCTGAGGCAGTTGATATGGTAACGGTTGAGCTTTTTGGCGTGGCGCTCGTATAAGGTCCAGTTCTCTAAGCCTACAGAAGGATTGGCAGAACAGCGGCCATGTATACCCTCAACCTGGTGGATTGTTTGATATCTCTGCTGTCCCACACCGATACTCTGAGGTGTCCGAAAAGTTGAACTTGATTTTGCAATAGATGTCGCTTTTGTGGTGCAGGCTGAAACAGGATTTCGATCTTCTTTGGACCGATGGCCAGTCCGAGGTTTCTGCAGGATGGTGCGAATCACTCCATGCTCTACTGCATTTCATGCTCTACTGCATTTCTTGTTCAGAGCGCAGTCGTCGGCGAACAGGAGCTCGGGGACCCAGTCTGCTGGTGTGATTTTTTATTATTTTCTCGACTGATTAGTTCATTGATTGAATAACTGGTTGATTAATTATTTTTTTTTTATTTATTGAGTGATAATTTGATCACTTATCTGTATGTTTGTGTGAGTGTGTGTATGTTTTTAATTAATTGACCAAATTGATTTAGTAATTTGTTGGCCGATTTAATACAGTACCGATTGACCATAAAGTGACTGACTGATTAATTGATAGATTCATTGAAACATTGTTTGGTCTGGTGATTAGTTGGTCCATGACTGATTGAGTGGTTAATGTATTGAATAATTTATTGATTGCCTATCCTATTCTGCTAATGCAGTGCCTTTTGTGGTTGAATTTATAAATTGTGAGATCTGGTGAGTTCGGTTATTGCAGTATTTGCAGGTGAAATACCGTGTAATCGTCTGATTTTTGTGATTTTTTTTTTTTTTTTTGGTCCTCATTTGTGTTGCTGGTTTCTGTCTCAGAATTTGAAAGACTGCTTTAGACAACAGTGTCAAGTACAAGATCTACCTTACATTGCTTTTATTTGTTTTTTCTATGTTGAGGACCGATTTTGAATCTTAAAATGTAAATAGCTGGTTAAAAGAAAGTTTCATGTAAAAAGGAGTTGGCCAGATTGGACATCAAAAGAATTTACCAAATAAAACAACGGCATAATTGGGCCAACTCAAAAAATAGATGGATTTTTATGTGCTCACAAATGCTTAAAGACTAACTTCTTATGAACCGGTTCCGATAAATGAGTTAATAATAAGCTGAGACAGAGTTATCAACGACAAATAGAGAAGGCGATATGTACCAGACTATGTATCTATTTGTTAATAAGATTAGCCAAGTAACTAAAGAATACAATACAGTGCAATATAATATTATATAGCCTTATGTAATACACGCCTAATGTAAGTCTAATATAATATTGTATAAGCCAAATATATGATACAAGCCAAATATAATGTAATATAATATAATATAATATAACATAATATATCATAATATAATATAATATAATATATCGAGACAACCGTCAGCAGGTGGATGGAATATGTAAACAGGACGCAATGTAATATTCTAATCTGCCTGATTGTAGCAGTAAGTATAGGCATATTATGGCAAAGTATAGATGTAGAAATAACAATACACGGACCACTATAGTACTGTCAAAATATGGAATTCCAATAAATCCCAACAAGGCTAGGATCTGAAAAAAAAATGCTATGCTGTTTTTAGGTTAGGAGCCAAATAAGAATCTCTCCAGACCCAAAAACTTTTAAACACGTTTTTCCCCACACCCGAATTTAAATCACTATCTCGCTATCCAGGTTTTTATTTCTGGTCCAGTTGTAACCAAATTTGGCACATATCATTTTTACAAGACAAAAAAAAAAAAAACAAAACAACAACAAAAGCCTTCAAATCTGCTTCCCATTTTGTTGGTCAGTTTTGGAGAAAAACACACACACACACACACGTACACACACAGACACACACACATGTGTGTGTGTTAACTGTTTTTCCAAGAAAATATGTCCGGCTCCATTATTATTCGAATCCACAAACTTCTGATCCCGACTCCATCGCTATTCTTTGTGTTCTTTAGTGATTCAACAAATCAGCTGCTCAGCAAGTAGCATAATCTTCTACTCCCTATATTTAGATTAAAAGCATTTTGAGGAAAATAATCCCATTCAGGAGAGATAGTTCTCTGCGGAGGTGGGTTACTGAAATACAAAGATTTTAAATACAGGAGTCAGGAGAAAAAATAAAATGCTATACAACCGTCAATCAGATGGTGTCTACTTTTTCTTGCTTCCTTTTTCTCTCTTGTCAAAATTCAGGGCTCAACTCAACGATTTTATGCAGACAGTCTAGATACAAAAATTCTCTTCCGATACTTTCATACAACAGACATTTGAGATAAACTTATGAACCATTAACATATGGCACATACATAATATGGATCACTAAATAAATGCCGGCGCCTGGCCTGATGTTTCATAATAATTATATTTTTAGAACATTATATATATTTTTAGGAAGAATTATTCTTTACAAGACGGAAAGAATGAATTTCCTCTCGAACCCCCATTTTTAGAGAAACGGTCAATAAGTTATTTATATTCTTCTCGCTACATCTTGTTTGTTTCTTTGTTTTTGCTTTGTTCCCCTGATGAGGATGAAGTAACAGAAAAATTAAAAAAGGACTCCAAGTCTTTAAACTTCTCCACTTTCCGCCATAACATGTAGCATGACATTAGTTGGTGGTTGATGACTGTTGCCATTGACTGAGACGAACAAGGATTGATAAATTACATTCATGTGAACACTGAAGGCTATGAAATAAACAACAAAGACTTAAAGTGTTTGTCCCTCCTCCTCTCTCCGATAAGTGACTGTCAGGTCAATGCCAGGCTGGGGGCGGTACCAAGGTTTCCACGTTCTGATTCGCTCCCTGATGTCTGGTAGGAGCAGCCAAACCAATGGCATCAGCAGGACACGCACGTCATCCAAAGCATTGCCTGTGTACCATAGGACAAACCTGAAATGAAAAGAAAATCAAAATAAGGGGGGAGGGGGGAGGAGCAGACGAGAAAAGGAGCAAATTTAATATTGACTTACTATAAGCCAACGTAGACGTGATTATGGTTAGAAGAAATGCTTGACTATTAAAGATGGAATGGAAGAACAAACCAATCTAACCGAAGTCAAAACACTAACTACCCAACCATCCAACCACCTACTCACCCAACCAACCAACCAACCAACCAAGCAACCAACTAACCAACCAACCAACCAATCAACCAACCAATCAACCAATCAACCAACCAACCAACCAACCAACGAACCAACCAACCAAGCAACCAAGCAACCAAAGAACCAACCAAACAACCAACCAACCAAACAAACAAACAAACAATCAGCCAATCAAGTAACACACCAAACAAGCAACTCACCAACCAACCAAGAACAAACCCAGTAACTGACCAATCAACCAACCAGCTGACTTGCTACCAATTATCCAACCAACCAACCAACTTACAACCAACCAACCAATTAACAAATCAATCAACCATTAAGCCAAGGAACTAGACAATCAAGCAGTCAAATAATCAACCAATTAATGAAATGACCACCAACCTACCCAACCAATCTAGCACGTATTCAACCAACCAACAAATCAACCAAGTAACTAACGAACAAAGTGAAGAACCAAATGACAGATCAATCCAAAATCCAGAAAAGGGGGAGGGGGAGAGCACACCAGCCAACTGAACCAACAAGCAAACAGACAACCGGTCAGCTCTTGCTCTGTCCATGTCCAACGAGCAACCCTATCAGTTGGTTGCATGGCATCGAAATGCCAAATTCATCTTCCTCCATCTTTGGATCTAGTTTTGCCTTTCCCATCCAAACGAGCTAGAAAATATGGAGATAAAAAATCCAACCACAATCTAATAAACGATAAATAAAAGTAGATCTAAAACTCACAGTATTTTCCAGCGACCGTACAGATAAGAGAAGACGTAATAGTTCACCGATTTAGGGATGTCGCATAAGAAAGAGACAAGAACCGCTGCCAGGTACGGCTTTAAGCTGTCGATCAGGGGTCCTCGACTTATCAACTCGGTGTGCACGGCCCCAGCCATTCGTCCATGCGTCCATCTGCGATGTTTCAAAATGGCTGCCATGACCAGGACAACTACTTGAAGAACCAGTGGAATAAATGTGTCAAGG
>JBCEWB010285171.1:0-22634 GCA_039654565.1 Peronia peronii
CCCCCCCCCCCCCCCCCCCCCCCCCCCCCCCCCCCCCCCCCCCCCCCCCCCCCCCCCCCCCCCCCCCCCCCTCCATTTGTTTGTTTAATGCCATGAAAAGTTGTGCTAAATACTGTATTACTACATGTAGATCTAGATCTATTATCTTTGTTACGGAGGACGAACATTCTTAAAATTGCGGAAGTGACCCCAAAAAAAAATTAAAAATTATGTTCATGACGAAACAAAACAAACAAACTTAACTAGGCCTAGATCTAGTCTGTTTGAGATCGCTAGTCCCTGTCCGGGTTACATTGTTTTAATATTTTTTTCTGCCCCCTGTAGAGCCCTTCTTTTTTTTTTTCAGGTGGAGGCCGCGGGACGTTTTCTCAGGCAAGTCAAACAAGCCAGACTGGAAAAAAAAAAAAATGCGTTGATGATGGTTGTCGTGGTGTTTATTAACATGTTTTCTAGCTCATGTGTATAAATCAAGCTCTCCTGTGTTGTCTATGGAACTTCCCGTTTGTTTTTGTGATGTAGACTAGATCTAGATCTAGAATCTAGATCTATATACAGTAGATCGAGTGCTTCTGACATATCTCTTGATTGTAATAACAATCACAATGTAAAACTTAAAATTCTTTTGAAGATCTAGAATTTAGATCTAGATTTAGTATTTAGATTTGTTTTCAAGATCAAGATTTATAACTAGTCAGGATCAGCTGATTTCAACTTATTCATATTACTGATGTAGACCCTAGATCTAGATCTAGATTTCTAGATCTAGATCTAGATCTGGATCTACTTAGCCTGGCTTAGGTGGATTTTGGGGTAATATTTGACAGGGATATTTTCTCTTTACATTTTGTTATTTCAATGCATGAAAAAATATTCAGTTTAGATGAATTGGCCAAATCACAAAGAGGTTTCTCTTTCTTTTGTACTCAGTGAGGCTTCATACAGCAAAGCAGAATTATAACTAGACCTAAATGAAGTTCTGTACATGTACTTCTTTTCAGTGTTTATTTGCCTTGATGATTATATGAATATAAAAGATCAGATAGATTTATACTTGTAGTGGTGACTTTCAGAAAAAAAGTAAACTTTTAAAATTTTTATTTCCATTAGATTTACCTGAGGGACTTATCAGTGTTCTCTCACCCATCCCGAAATATAGCCTAATAGACATTAGTTTTGGGAATATGGAGAAAAAAAAAATGCTGCTGAAATAGGAAACAGAGAACTGCATATAATAAATATCATATCTCGGTGGTATCATTCATATCACCTTTTTTTACTTTTATGATCACAGAAATTTTTAAGCTTTATTAAGAAAGTCAGCATATTATTTATATTAAATTGTAGTGAAATCAGGTTGAAAAAATGAGGTAAAAGCTTCTCCAAGATGTTTGCTTTTGTTTTTTTTTTTCAATATAAATAGATCAAGAAGCTGCAGTGTCTCATGGATGTTGGTTGGGTAATAACTATCTCTTTCTGACAAGTATGTAAAACAAATCATCGTAAATTTGAAAGTATTTAACATTTCTCTTTTTCAGACAGATGATGCCAGTCTTGTAATATTCTTATAAAAGATAAGCAGTTATGTTTACCGCAAATGACATGTAAGTCATCATTATGTATTTCTATTTTACCTTTATGTTAATGTGTTTTAATGAAGCATGTAGTGTTTTATGGTCAGAAGATTGGATAAACTGAAATGCCATACAGCAGTACTCATAATAGGCCTATCTATATCATGGACACTTCACCACTATCAGAAAATAAATGGTATGGGAAACCATGAAAACATTCACCTCAATATTTTGTTGATTTGATAATGGTTTGGTTGAAAGAATAGGATTTATATTCCCATTGTTATGTACATGGAGAAAAAGAAATACAGTATTTTTGTTTGTTGTGTTTTGTAAAGTAGTTTTGAACATTTTTGCTATATCTATATTATAAATCTGCAACAAAATGCGTAATAGGCTTATGAACTCAAAAAAATTCTAAATGTATCCATCTGAAAATTGGCACACAACATTGTTGCATAAAGATCCATGTTTCTACTTACATAAAGTCGAAGAAAGCTTTGCTATGTTCGACGTTATTCTAAAAAGGCAATAATAATTGAATAGTAAACTCACGAGACTGTTTGATCCGGATTGTACGTTTGTTAGAATGAGGCATTCAGAACACCAAATACGTTTTCATTGAGTGTCATTCAGTTTAATCATCCAAAATACCAACATTGAGGTGTGCATGGTTACCATACATAGAGCCGAAGGGCAATATCAGTTTGACCTATATTTAAATAATCTCCCATGAAAGCCATGGGTTCTCTTCAAGTTGTAGCAAAACTGTACAATAGGGTAGTCATATTTTTTTGTTGTTTGTGTAGCCTCTAGTTTTCATTTCATAAGCTGTTATGTGTCTCGGCTACAACTTCTAGAAAGTTTTATATCATGAAAAATAATCTTTATTTTCAAAACAAATTCTCACCAGACTTGCACAATTCATATATTTTCAGAAAAGCATAATTTAGCTGTTATTTGTGGGATAAAGTTCACAATACCAAGTAGTATGTCCTTGTATTTCTTACAGATGCCGCCATTCTCATGAATATGGAGACATAGTTCTCACTTGTCCTGTATATATATCAAAGGGAATACACCAGTCAAACAATGAGCAAGTTCTCAGATATACTTGTGCACTGCTTAATTCTGGAGGAGGAATCCTGGTCATGCAAAATGTTGAATATAACAAAGGCACTCAATCAAAATCTCTGGATTCGTGGTGGAGTGGCATGGAAAATAACTTTGCCATCATTCTCTCTGGAGATGATATATGCAATTTCTTAGACTTTGTTGGCAACTTTGATGACAAATATTTTTATCTGTTTGTCAAATCAGCTGAACATCTTTGTACGTTAGATTATAACTGCAGACTCCCAACAGACACAGCAACACATTGTGTTACTTTTATGTCAGCAGTGAAACTCTGCACTCGAACAGGAAGCAGTGGCTCTTTATCAGACTTACCTCCTATCCCATCCAAATTTGTATATGGAGAAACAGAAGGAACTCTGAAGCAAGAGGGTAAACAAATTCAATTTAAGCTTCTCTCAACTCAGAATGATTATAGTAAAAAGTCATTGGCTGACAAGGTCAGTTACTACAGTTCCAAGTATATTACCGCATTTGCAAACCATGAAGGAGGTCATATATACTTTGGAATTGAAGACACCTCTGCAGCAGTGTTAGGGGAAGAGATGACAGATTCTGATGAAGTCAGGATTGGTAAGTTGGATAGAATTGACTTCATACTATATAGAATTTTTTGAATGTGAATAGTGTGTAATCACTCAGGTGATCATTTGCTAATGTATAAAGACTGAAGAGCTTCAGAGCTGCTTGAAAAATGTGATCGCTGAGGCAATAAATAAAATAGTCATTGATTATTGCTGAGTATATTTATTGCTGGAACAATACAAATAAACAAATAAAATCAGCAGAAAGCATATTTGCACATTCTGTATCCAATCAAACATCCAATCAAATGGATGTCATGTTTGAAATGTAGGTTTTTTGCAGTTTGTTGCCTTTCATGTTTATTTCAAGAGATGGATTTCGTGATGAAATATCCATTATCTTATGCATTGCATTTCTGCTGTTGCTTTGGAGCTAGAATAAAGAATTACTTCTCATTGAGTCATGGATTCTTAAAATTTCAACCACTTATAGATCTAAAAAACTTCTGTGTTCAGTCCTGAACAGTGGTGTTTGCTAGTAAGGTTGACTCTTGCAGGGTCATAAAATCTTCTGGAAATTCAGTCATTATCTGAAGAAAACAATCGCTCATTTCATTTTTCTTTTTCAGTCAGACAACTAACAGCAAAAATGGAATCAGTTATTTGGGGAGATACAAGATTTGCAGCTCTACGAGGCATCCACTGGGACATACAGTTTTTTCCACTTCATAAGTGTCCAAGGCAGGTATGGATATCTGTAGAAATTTTTATTTCCTAGTTATTTAGACATTTTTGAAAGATGAATAGTTAAAGTTCGTTTCCTTACCATTTTGAAGAACACAGTTGGTATAATTTCATGTATTAAAATCGAAGTGATGATTACAAGAAGAAAATACAATAATAACTACTACTGTGGCCGTTTTCATTTCTTGTTTTCTGTTCTTTTTTTCTCATTTTTTCTCATCAGTGATCCACATTTTGTGGAGTTTAACAGAGTCAGACATCAAACTCCTCTCAGAAAAATGTAGGCTGTTAGCCTACTGAGACCACAGATCTAGCATTGTAGTACTAGCAGACGATGGACGCGAATAGACTACCATTAGTGGTCAGCTTGTTTACATATTAGCAGATAACTAACAGGGAGTTAGCCAATGGGCTAGCAAGGTTTTTTTAGCAGAAGGAGTGGGTTTACATTTTAGAATACCATATGGATGGGCTGTAAAATGGAGGCCTAAACTTCACAATTATCTAGTTTGCATTTTGGTTGGTGTCACAGTGGCAATTACATAGAGAGGCTGTCCTTTCCTGTTCCTGGAGTACTTTTTGTGATTGAATCTACCGATGTTTGAGGAATGTAGCTTATTGTGATGCCTGCAGGTGAAGAACATTACAACTATACTTGTCTAATTTTTTTCGTTTCACTTTCTGTGTCACCTCCTTTGCACATTTGTGGCTCACAGTTCTTTCTTGAGTTCGGACAGACTCACAGAGATAGAGTTGCACCGGGCAATTCTATCTTCTTTTGTTTTTTCTCATGTCTAGTGGTCAATCTTAATTCTTTTTGGGTAAGATTTGCAAACGTCCAAGAATCACAGCTGCATTCTGCAGGTCTCCATAATGAAATTTCTTTGGTTTATGGATATCTTCCATACATTTCTCATGGCAAATCATCAAAGAGATCTCTTGCTGTTGATGCCTTGTATGCATGGCAGTTGTGCGCTTTATACTGATTTTCGTATCGTAAATTGGGTATCAAAAGTTTTATGGAGGCATTGTTTGCAAAAGGTATTTAGCTGAAGTTGGTACTTCATATACAATGTCTATGCCTCAGCCCCATACTGCAATGTGCTCATTACATATGTTTTATGGACAAGGACTTGGATTTATTGTCTGATATTTTAAACTTTAGAAATTTTATTATATGCAGAGAAACTGAATTTGTCATTTACAGCTTTGCAGTTGTTTACTATTGTCTTGACATTACAGTGGTGAGCAAGACTACATCACATCATGACATATTTAAGCCTTGTCTTTATCAATCACAACAGTCAATTACATTTACTTCAGATTAGTGCATCAAATATTGGCTTAGGTCACTCAGAATCTCGGGCAGGCGGGCCCTAGCAATCTCAAGGGCTCAGGACTCTAAAGGATTTTCAGATTTTCACGCTCTTGCCAAGGGAAGCATTTGAATAGAAAAAAGGCAAAGAAGATTTGCCCTTTTTTTTTTTGTCATTGCTGGATGTTGCATTTGATGTTTCTCATGTTTTTTTTGCCCTTTTTTTTTTGTCATTGCTGGATGTTGCATTTGATGTTTCTCATGTTTTTAAAAATATTTTTTCATCTTTTTTGTGTCCAGGAAAGAAGAGAGATCATTGTGGTATCTGTATGCAAAATGTATGGTGGTGTGTTCACAAGTTGCCCTGAGTCCTATGTTGTCACCCAACCTAAGCCCGATCAGATTACTGCGGAATGGAAAGTCAGAAAGCTGGTATTTGATGTGTGGAAATCTGAACTGCTGAATCAAAGCAGAGGTGTTACTATATCAACACTTTCCATATTCTGACACAAACAGATGGCTGAAAATTTAGCATTATCTGTTAAAATAACAGTTCTTACTTTGTTTGAAGTTCCTTTTTTTTCTCTCAGAGGCAGCATTGTAAACCATATTTGATGTATAAATCTCTTTACAATATTCTCAACAATGTTTAAATCACATTAACGAAGTCCTGTTCCTATCATCCACATTTATATTCTGGGACTATATGTTCTCTCGAAATCAAATGCATAAAAACACTTTATGTGTGCAAATTCTGTGTACAAATCAAAAAGTAGTTCAGAGGAAGTGAGACATAATGCTTTTCTGTCGAGTCATATTGTTGTTCTTTATACAAAAAGTAGCGGAGGAAATGTGAGAATACATGCGTCAGTGCACGAAGTTAGAAAGGTAGTTATATGTCTTGTTAGTTTTACATTGAAATGTCTTATTTATTTAGCTATTTCTCCCTTTGATAATTTTATTAGCAAAACTGAAAGTAACTGAAGATATATGTAATTTGCTGGCTATTTTTCAGAGATCAAGCCATTATATTCAAGATTCGTGAAGATACCCTTACGCACACCGCAGTCTCGTTTGGTATACTCTCTACCACACACACTGCAGACATCCAAGGAGAAAGTCATATTTCGTAAGCTGTGATGTGATATTGTTTGGTCTCAATGTGTGGATATCTGTGTTCAGCAAGTTTGCTATTTTTACACATATGTTGTGTATATAAGTAAAACCCTGAGTCTAAAATAATTCAGATTTTGATCTGTTTGAGATCCTGCAAAGACATTTATAAAGGAAATGGCTCAACATTGATAGGATTGTTGTAGTGGTGATGAAAAGGATAGCTTTAGTCACATGTTGATATACACTTTGAGAATGGTATGTTCACCTCTATTCAGTGGAATAGTTGGATCAGTGTTGCCAACAGCTTCATAGAAAAGTTGCAGAATGGTGCAAATATTATATGCACGAGATGTTTATGACATTGTGACTAAATGTCACTTAGGTAAAAACATATGTCGTACATATTAAGCATACATCCTGTTAGTTATATTATATATATTAATATAAATATTTTGACTGATCCAACTGAAATGATAATTTACAGTTGTGTGATATACAGTCTTGTACTTATTTCTGATTTTTATTTGCATTTCATAAAATAGGAATAAAACTGTTATTTCTCTATATTCAGTGATACATCATAGTAGGCATTATTAATGAACTCTTGTTTTCTTTGTTAATTCATTCTAGTGTCAAAAGGATTCAATTTGCAGCCAAGAAATATCCTGCTTTCCTATAAAGAGGAGAACATCAGGAAAACCATCACAAAACTTCTCACTACTTTTGCTGAGGAGCCACACTTGGTGATTTCACTAGAATCTTGGGGTCTGGACTTTAAGCTGCCTCCAAAACCAGATTGTGTGAAGGCTGTGCTGGCCATTTTCAGTACTTTTTATGGCCTGCATGTGGTGTCTCTGGTAACAAAGCCACCTACCAACAAAGATCTCTGGCAGTTCACATCACAGTTGGCTGCCAATCTCAAACAGGTGGGTTAATATCATCAGTGATTCATTTAGTGAAGAGAGAACAGAACATGTTTCATTTGGTGTTCAGTTCATGCTTTAAACATCAGCAATATTTAATATGACCATTCTTGAGTTTATGAATAAAGAGATGAAGCAGTATCAAAAAAGGATAATCATTGCAGTTGTTTGAAGTTGTTTTTTTCTTTTTTTTTGTGTGTGTTCTTTTTGGCCTGTCGATATTGAGAATTGAATGAATAACTTCAAATCTTTTTATTTACAGTTTAATTATTTGCATTATGTATTTTAGATTTTGGTGCAGCATGGTGGATGTGTTAGCCATCTGGGTTTTAAAGTGCATGTATTGGACATTGGTGAACCTAACATCTTGGAGTACTTCCAAGCATCCATAGACATTGATATCTATCCCCAAACTTACAAGCTACAAGAACAGAGCCTGAATGACCTTCTCACAGCACTGACTGTTGCCATTGCATCATACAAACCATTCAGGTGAACTGTCAGCTCATAAATTTTATTTGTTAATTTACATTTGTCTTTCCCAATGGTTCTTTTCAAGTTGGTGATTCATTGCTAATTTGTCTTACACTGATAAAGTTTGGGAGAAGTATGCAATCTTATTTATGTAGTAATTTATATTCACAAATAAGGCAGGACAAAACTGATGACGTGCAATAATTCGATGGTTGTCTAGAGTTGGTGAATACCCAGTAAAACTGTGAGATAGAAAGTCTCTGTTTTTCACTATAAATTGGTTTCTATTGAAGATTATTATAATATACCATATTTTGTATCGAAAAACTATTTTCAGTTTTTTTTGTCAAATTATATTCAAGATAGACATGCATTGGAGAAGTTGTCCGACCAAGTTCACATTGTTGTTGACACTGTAAAGTGCCAATTCATTTGAGTGTTAGTTGTTGATTATTGTTTTCTTGAAAGAATGCCTGTGTCCTTTTCCCTTCTTGAATAACTGTGAGGGCAAAATTAGATTTTTTTTTTTTGAGAACTTCATAAATATGTGCCATCAATACTGTGTTCAATACAGATTTCAATCAAAACAATGTTTGAATTTCTATACTCCTTTAATGCATTTTCTGAAATGAACTTGCATCCTCTTCAGCTCCTCAGATGACTTCATGGAGACCAGTCATTACTTCCTGCTCACCTATGATCAGCTGGAGCTGCTTTGGACTCATCAGTTTACCAAGGAGTTGTGGATTCATGGACCTCCAGGCTCTGGTAAAACCATTGCAGCCCTGGAGATGATCAGAGAGCTCAGATTCCACAGAGGATGTCAGAAAAATGAGGTCATCTATGTAGCGGAAAATCCTCTGCTCTGTGCATATGTCAGGTAATAGATAAAGCTAGTAATGAACCGTAAATCTTTACCATGGTTTCTGTTTCAGTTCGATCCACTTTTCCGTTTCAGTGACTTACAGATAACTATCCCTATTTGGGATTCTTGTTTCTAATTTATGTTAAGTTTAGCAAACTTTAGATACCATTTAATACCTAATTATGGTTCAGGTAACATCGATCACTCTTTGTAAATGCTGATGACTTTTTAGTCCATTTAATTCTCAAAAAAATTGTGTTTTCACCTTTAAAAATCGAGCCAATTTCTTTTTTTCTGAAAGGACTGAACAGAAGGCTTTAAGTTTCTTTTATCTTAATCATTGTTATAGGTTACAGCCGTAAGTCATGAATGATGTCACTAATGCAGTCATGGTCTTTCTTTGGTAGTTTCCTATTTATGTACAGGATCAGTGAAGGAGATCTTTTGCTAGTATGAGTGTCATACACCAAGTTTTGATCATCCCAGGAATATTTTAAACGCATACTTGAAGTATTATTTGTCAATATTTCTACAGCTCATTTGATGAGTGTCTTGTAGCAAGTCGTAGAGAGCTCATGGCAGACTCAGTAAGCCTTGAAATTGTGGCTAGGAAATACAGTAAAATAAAGAATGTTATAGTGGATGAGGCTCAAAATTTCAAGGACCGTGATGGAGATTGGTATACATTTTTGGAGAACTTCAGCCAACAGAATCTTAATGGTCCTAATGATCTAACAGCAGGATATTTTTGGATCTTTATGGATTATGCTCAAAAGGTTCACAAGTTTAAGGCTGGTCTTCCAGGTTTGATTGGTAAGAATAACTTCATGTTGAGGGAGGTGTCTCGGAACAGCAAAGAAATTTATGAATATGCCTCAAGGTTCATGGACAAGCCTAGTGAAGCTGTTCTTGCAGATGCTCCAGCTAATGCATGTGTTGAAGACTCTCCACATCTTGCCCATGAATACGAATCAGGCAATGATGTGAGTGTGGTTAAATGTGAAAAGTCCTCAGTGGAAGATGTGCTATACAAAGTCCTCAAACAATTCAGTGACTCGGGCATCAGTTTGAATGATATTGCCATCCTTGTCAGCAAGAAAAAGGATGTCCAGGAGGTAACAAAGTCAGTAACTGAGAATGAGTTATTGAAATCTGTTGTAGGACAATCTTCAGCTGCTTCTTTGACAAAAGAAAGTGTTGATGGTAAAGTATCAGCTGCTGACATGCCTGAATCAGATGCAGGAAAGATGGACATATCCCCAGGAGAGGAATCAAATATTACTTCTGGAGACCAAGAAATGTCAATGGATATAAATGCTGACCAAAGAGAAAGTTCACCTGTCACAAGGTCTAGCACATCCAAAGGTCCATTATTAGTATCCACGGTGAGAGAGTTCAGTGGCCTGGATAAGCCAGTCATCATTGGCTTGGATCCACATACAAATCAACAGCATGCGGACTTGGACAAATTCTTGTTAAATTTAGTCACGAGAGCCAAGGATTCCCTAGTCATTCTGACTACCTCAGATAAACTTATGGAGAAACTGAAGCCTGGCGAAGCCTCCACACAATGAGAATGACTATCCAGCATGGATCTCAAGCAATCTACACCATGACTTCCAATCATTTGCAGTTACTTCAATCTTCAGAGAAATCTACTTTTCTTGTTGCTTGTTTGTTTGTTAGTATTTTTAATATTTTCTTAATTGTTGTTAAAATTATGTCAGATTTTTTTTCAAGCATCTTTACCACAAATAAAGATGGGCTAAGCATAAATCTGTGATTTCTGAAATTTGCCTTAAAAAAATTACTGGTCTATAGAGATTTCAGTACTAACCACAATTTGAGCAATGTAGTCTTAATATCATTGTATGACCGACTATGAGAATATTTTGTTGTTGCCTTATTCTGAGACACTGTGAAGAAGGCTTTATTATAACTATGTAAGAACCTCCTAAATTTCAAAAGCTTGAAAAGGCAGCTTATACTTTCATTTGTAGTACTCTTTGCTGAAGAAATATTATCCCACGGCAGTTGCATAGTTTGTGACCATTTCATATATCTTGCTAAAAATCTTTCCTTTCACACCATCAGAGCTTAGATCATGATGGATCATTTATATATTGTGTGTGTATGATGTCAAGGAACTATGCATTGTGATAATTTAAGGATTATTTTATACAGTATTCTGTGTTTAAGAGTAGACCATAAAAAGATAAATAGTGGCTGATAAAAAACATACATATATATATATATATATATTCAGATATTTTTACCGGATAACTACCATTTAAAAAATTTACTCTTGTTAGGGCAGGTTGAAATGAGCAAGACTGGTATACATGTCAGCATAATAATAAAATTGTGAAAGTAGATATTATATTAATATTGTATCATGGAGAACTCACCAGCTGATGAAGTCAAAGCACATACATCTACACATTTTGTGTTAGAGCAATAATATTTTATATAGATAGAATGCAGCTAGCATGGTTAAGTATAAATAAATACATCAAAAAGTATTCTTCATGTCTCTGTTCTGATAAATTGTCTCTGACTTTTATTACATTTTTCTGTATGCTGGATAAAATTCAGTATTATTCAGCTTGGCATAATTGAGTAGTCATGAATACATCAACAAGTATGCTTTATTTTTCTGTTCTTATCAATTTTCTCTAACTTATAGTATAGCATTTGTAATATTGTTCTTTGCTGATGATAGTTCAATAGTGGAACTGATATAGTGATGCACTTTATGTGGAGTTGTGCCTTTACTAGTTATTTTGAGTACTTCTGATAGTTTCAGCTGCAAAAGTTTGCCTTGACTGGTAATTGAAGGAGCTCTTTTTCTTATGTATTACACATCAACGGTAATAGTCACAAACCGTATGAATCCGAAACAGGTAAAATTACATTGTTGCCTTAAAATACCCATTAGAAACCCTCATCATCCATCTATATGATGCAAGTTTGTAAATGAAAACTACGATATACGGCAGTGCACAAAGCATGCATATTTGTTTTCCTGGTGCACGTTTCACATGCACACGCCATGGTATCTCATTTAATCTTACTGTCGAAAGCAAAGCAGTGCAAACTGTTTAAGAGTGGAGTTGACGCAAAGTGTGTCACTTTGTATCATTTTTTGAAAGTGCAAAACATGTATGTCCGATTATATGGATAGGAATCAAAATTGGTTTTGAACATGTGATAATTATGAAAGCTAGAGTATCATATTATTTCAATTCTGAAATAAAATATCAATCTGTTCAAATGGCACATTGAAATGATTTTTTTCTGTTTTTCTTGAAAGTAGTAATTACATGGTTTGTTGACATGTAGTTCTTACATTTTATTTGAATCCTTTTGTTGTTGTTTTTTTTACAACCGCATACAATAATTTTTTTACATATTTTATCGGGTCATAAATAGCATGCTGTATAACTTGCCCCTCTCTTTGTGCATGTATTTACTTTCAATTTCTGTTCAGGTAATGTGAATAAATACATGTATGTGGAAATTTGATAAAGTTTTATCTTTTCATAGATAACTGTAATCTTGTGAGTTATGAAGATGCCTGATGCTTTTTTATGTACCAAAATGAAAGAGAAGCTGGTCAGGACTTTGTCTTGAAGATTGACATTGTTAATAATTTCTGAACATTCTCTTCACTCTGGTATGAAATGTCATAACAATCCACATATATATCAACAGTTTTGTAAAAATATATGTAGGTGCTTTCAAGAATGATCATTGTTTGAAAACTTCCAACTTGGCCTGATAAAATGTAAAAAAATATTTCCATGCCTCGGCTGTTAAGCAGGGCCAACTCAGTTTTGAGGAAGGTGGGAGTGTTCCCTGCTGGGCCAAGCGGGGTGGAGATGCAGGTCATGTAACCTGATATTGTAATTGTCAAGCTTTCCCTTCTGGCTTGCTTCTGGATGGCAAAATTCGTATTTTTCTTCAACTTTACAGCCCAATATCTCCACATCTATACAACTTAAAAATTTCAGACATGGGTGAAAAAAATATTTAAGGGGGGGGGGGGGGGGTACAGGTCCAGAGAGTGATTTTTCGAATGCTTGAACTAGGGATTTTTTACTCTTCAAATTTGGATTCAACATGTCCAAATTAGAGGAAAAGTGTGGAAATATTATTGTTTTGCATCCGGTGGTCTTGGCGATGCCGCCATATTGGATTTAGTGTTTTGAAAATCAGCTATTTTCAAAAGCCTAAGGCTCCTAGAGTGTTGAATTGAGTAGTGTGATAATATAACCCTATGTACAAAATAAAATGCATCTGATTTTTGTTTATAGACCATAGAATATTTTTTATAAATTTTTGAAATATGTATAATGATGGATGTAAATTTTTCACAATTTTCCACCAAATATCCAATTTTCCTTCAAAAACAGAAATGAAATACAGAAAAAGCAATGCATTGTATTAAAACACATGCTATGGAGAATGTATATTCAAAAACGATTGGTTGAGAAATAAAAAACCTTGGGGAAAAAGTGAAGAAATCATACATATTGAGAAAACCGCACTTGAATTTTCATAATCTCTCTATACAGTCATTTAGTGGTGCTGTGTTGGTGCCGTTTTGGGGCATAAAGCATATGTTTCTGGCCCCATCCATTGTTTTTCTGATAAGAAAAGCATTCAAAGTAGATCTATGGAAAAAAAGCTAAAACCCATTTCTGATATTTTAGTCCCAAAACCTTATTTTCAGGACCCACACCCCCTATGATCTTCTCAATACATATGTTTGACAGTGGCATTAAGAAAAAGGATAAGATTAAAGTTTGAAAATGGCACCCATTTTCAAATTTGCAAAAACAAAAACACTGTTTTAAAAAATTGTATAGAACTGGCTGACTCAGTCCTGAGTTTAATACAAACTTTTCAAGAAAGAAGGACAAATCTACTTTCACAAGCAGTTTGAAATAGTATATTACTCAACAGGGCAGCAAAGTTATGGACTCACCTGTTCACAAAACTAGAGCCATTTTTAACAAACACTGTGAATTTGGCCTGATTTTTCTTTATAGAATGCTTTTAAGAACAATCTCATAGTTGCAATACATTTTTTGGTTAATGAAAATTTAACACTCTTGTAGTATATAATATTCAAATACCATCATGTTACATTTTTTGACAGCCAGTTTCTCATCCAGCAAACAACAATGACAGTCTCATCAGAATCAAATGATAATGTATCTTATCTTACAATATCTTGGCACTAGAAAATAGAAGTACAGAACCATAACTAGCTTTGCATGACTCTTACCCTACATCATTTCATTGGGTTTTGTGACAATTTTTGTGTGTAATTCCTTATATATCATTTTTTTTTTAAACAACAAACCTGCTAGCTAGTCAAATCGGAGGTTGTTTTTAGGAATGATTGTGAAAACCTCCATACAATTTTCTTTTTAAGCAGATTTGTTGTGCATAAGACTACCTGTGACTACATGTTCAATGCTGTGGTATAATCTTCTCATCAGAAAATTTCTAATTTTTTTATAATCCTTATTTCAAAGAGACTTTACTTCATCTACTTTTAAAGTAAGTTCAATTAAAGTAAAGTTCCTGATTATAGAGCTCATAACTTCTGACTTTTTTTTTTAGGCTATTAAGTCTGCTCTGTGAGTCCGTAACGAGAGAGTATTATGTCATGTCATCCCCCCACCCTCCCCCTTTCCACATCTCGCCCTAGTCTTAGCTTGTTACCTTAAATGGTTAGTATAATATAACTTACTTTTCCTTGTAGAGGATCTAAAAGCACCGATACAACATGATTTATTCACTATTGCAAATGTCCTGGACTTGATTGTGCTCCCCGCTCATTTTTTTTTAGGGAGTTTTGTTTTATGGATCATGCAGAGAGTAAATGTAGAACGAGTCACAAAAAAAACCAAACTGTAATTTATACAACCAATGTCAGAGGACCATACTGTTTTCATAATTACTATTATATGTTACTCTGTTATGACCATGGTTCACTTTTAGGATGTTCCTCTTTCCCCATACAGATGAGTGAGCAAAAGAGACAATGCATGCTCTTTTTATTCATATTATGGAACCACAGTTGATTTTTTTTGTTTTTTTGTTTTATATCTTATGGATGTTGAAAATATTGATATATAATTACACAGTTAGTGAAACGAAAAAGAGTTACATTCAAGCTTTTATTTTGAAAAGAATGAAAAGAACTGATTAAAACTAGACTTCCACAGGCACATATCTTATTTAAAAAGAAGATAACGTAAAAAGTATTTGGTGTATTGGAGTTTGACTTCATAATGGAACCATTAGATCTTCAACTGTCCTTGTTAATTTGTTTTATTGCTGGCAAAAACTAATGTAAGTTTTAACATTAATTGAGAGTGAATTGTTCATAATGCTAGAAGTGTGAAAAACTGGCTCCATAAAATTCTAGAAATGAATTAGTAAGTCTTGTCCTAGACTAATAAATTTTATATTGTTGTAATTGAAAGAGAATGCTGGACACATAGATATCATTTTCATATCAAGGGCAATGTAAAAAAAAATGGCTAAAACAATGCCTTAAGGTGGGTGAAAATTTGCCAATTTATGCTCTGTCCAGGCTAGCACAGGTAAAAAGGGAAATCCCCCAGCCATAAAAATTTTATTGCCCTCCAGTGAGTGGTTGCCGTGGACGACGGCAGTGGTTTGGGGTATTGAATTACAGGCTGGTGGGGAAACTAAATTGTGCACTTTTCTGAAAGAGTTAACAGCTCTGATGCCTAGGCATAGTTTTTGCGGACCACTCATTATTTTTTAACCATAGTATAATTTGTGGGCTATCATCTGGAAATTGAAAAATAATATGAAGAAATAGTTATTAAATAATTGAAAAAAAAAAAACAAAATGCACAGTCTCTTTGGTAGTGTGCACATTTTTTTTTTCATAGTGATTTTTTTTTCTTTGTGTAAATCAGAAACTAGATGTCAGATCTGCAAATTCAGGAAATGACTCATAAGTTGTGGGCACAATACTCTGTTATTTGTCATATAAATCCGGATATTTGTAAACTCATCAGTTAAAGATGCATGAATTCTTGCTCATCTCAGCCAGGAAATTAAGGAGATCTCCTAGGTTTTGATCATACTTGTGAAATCTGTTTATCATTAATTTCAAAACTGTAAATGGTGATATCTATGTAAGTCATAGCTACCTTTTTGATACTCGATAAAGTATATGTTTTAAATGGGAACCTGGCACCATCATATTGTTCATAGACAAGTTAAAAATAGACTCTTTTATATGTTTAAGTCAAATCATCTCTAGAATGATAATCTCTGCTATAATGATTCCAAATAATCATCATTATAATTTATTTATTGATTGCAGAGAGTGTTCTAAACAATGTTTTTATTGTCTAGCCACCAATCAGTGTCTTCCATGTCATCAGTCTTAGAAGACAATCTTGTTCTCTCTGTGGATCTATATGTTCATTCATATTATTTTGATGTGATATACAATACAGTTGTGCTACTTGGCCACCTGGTAGTCTTTTTTAGTTCAAACCATTCAGTTCCAGGATCATAGTTTTTTTTATACACAATAGTATTGTGCCATATACTTATCAGACTTAACTCATTTGGTGTAGAGTGGACATGGAAAAAACCCGCCAAACTCAACTGCAAATAGGAAAGGTTTGTGAGATTTGCTCATCACTAGCATAGCACAGGAAAACTGGAAGCAAGAGTTCTCATCTGTAGCACTGAATGAGTTAATTGTTTGAATCCTTGGGACCATAATTTTTTTTGTCCTGAAACTGAAGTTAGTTGTTAGTTAAGTAATCAACCAAAACAAAGCTGGGACCATGATTTTTCCACAAAACTGTGCCATGCTATTAGAGTCATTGAAACATTATTATATGAAGTTTGAATCACTGAGGCCTAACACAGGATTTTTTGTCATACTACATGCAGCTAGTTGGAATTTTTTTCCAGTTTTTGGACAGTTGAGGAAGCTAAGGTTATAAAAATTCATGCAATACATCTCATAATTCAACAATATCTGTCTTCTGCCTCTTTTTTGTTTCATAATTTAGCAGTAGTACTCACAATATAGCATAAGCTGCTATGACATTCCATTATGGTTTTGCATCTCTGTATTCTGAATTTGTCAAGGAATGTCAGGTTGTTCCAAACAGTGAGTTTAATGAGGATTATTTTTAATTTGGTTTAAAGAATTGTGGGATAATGATCATTATTCCCACCTCTTTAATATTCTCAAGCCTATGTGGTTTGACCTTTGTTCCAAATATGTCATAATCATTGAACAGTAGACTTGCCTGGCTGAGGACTCTTTTCAAAACTTATACATAGTAAAATGATATAGAGCTATTCAAACTAAGAACATCAAAATGCACAGATCTTAATGAGTTGTACATCTTGTACTCAAAATGAAAATGCTGCAAGCATATGTTTATTAATATTTTTTTCCAACGGATGTGTAGTTTAAATTGTAATGTTTACTCATAAACTTTTAAAGTGTCATATTTTTAAATTTCAAATTCAGTGGTAATGATATAGTACATTTCTATGGTAACAAGAATGTACGGGATATGAAAAATAGCATGAGTTCTTATGATTGAAATTGGAAAATCATAATAGACAGTTATCATGCTATGGCCATTATAAATGTGAAGTGAAAAGCAAAATGTGGTAATAATTTGAAGTTAGATCAAAATGTGTTTAGGAACTCTGTTGTTCATAGACTGGCCAGTTTTGAGTGTTTGTAGATCATTGTTTTATACTTTTTTCACAAACAGATACTGGATTAGTGATGTCCAGTACCTTCTTTTTTTCATATTATGATGTCACTTCTGTTTTTGACCACACCAATGCTCAAGATTGTAAGCATAAGTTGTACATTGTGCCCTACATCCATAGTTTGTAAGTTGTCTTTTGTATTTGAGTTACTAAGTTTGTACCATAAAGATCTCATGAAAACCCTCATTGACAAAACAATGATACAATTGTTTTTCCTTCATGTGATAGTTCTTTTCAATATTTTTTATTATTATAATATAAGTTTATAGAAATATACAAATAAATGGTGCATGATTGTAAGATATTTGTCTCTTTATGTTAGATCCAGTTTGTTTTTTTAATAATATATATCATTTTACAACTATTTGTCTCTTTAATTTCAGCAATCAAATATTTTTATTCATACAACTAAACTTTTAGTATGCTGTACTGTGGGAGAGATTGGTTTGTTTCTTCATTCATTCTTTTTTTTTTTCAATTTACATTCTTTTTTTTTTTTTAATTTACTTTTGTCTTAAAATCATAATATTCATGAATATGTGATTTCCTGTTCAATTTCCTGATCTTCCTCTTTCTCATGGCTTCATCAAAATGTGGGATGAGATCTCACTAAAAATTAGGTGGTGTATACTCGGTGCGGGTCAATATCTCTAAGCTGTATGAAATCAGTCTCTCAGTCAAGTGCTTGATAGTTTTCTATTTGATCAACTATCAATATTCATCTATGCATCCATGATTTACCATATAAATTTGTCATTCTGCTGTGTTATTTTTGTTTGTACATCCTTACTGTATCATCCATTTTTTATCTTGTTAATATGTCATAACTTCCATAATGTTTTTTTTTTAGCATTTTAGGCCTGCTGTTTGTAGTATTCTGAAAGAACAATATTTTATTGTTTCATTATACAAATAAAATAAGTAAATATTAATGTATGAAAGACATTCTGTTGTTGGTATTTTTATGGCGATATATAAGCTATTCTCTGGGATCTTGTAAAGGAAATAAAGGTATCTCAGAAGACTTTTTTATTAAGTGTTAATCTCTAAACGTATTGAAGGAATATTGCTAGTTATACATAACATTGTCCCACCTATTGTTTTAAACACTATACTGAGAATGCTTTTAACTATTCAAAAGACAGAAAGAAACGAATTTTTTAATGAATTCTTGTTTTGATTGGAATTTAGATTTTAAACTGTCTTAATCACATCTTTATTGCATATAAAAATATTAAGCTTCAAATATCTTTCATCCAATATATCTTAAGTTGTTGAAATTTTGTGGTGTCATTTGTCTAATGATTGGACCATCACACTAGAGATAAAAAGTTCTGGATTCAAATCTTAACAATTCCTGACATTTTGTCCTTGGGACAGACAATTCACATATATTTCCTGATTCTGACTAGGTTAAAATGGCTACCGGCTATAGACCAAAAATGTTTTTGTTAGACTGAAAAGGATTTGAGCGCCTAACAGACAGCTACCATGTATACTTCCTAGGAAGCTGAGGAAGTCTGTGAATGTCTCCATTGAATTTGTTGGGATAACAGTAATTGTAAAGCGTTTATTAGAGTCTGTACTGTAGAAGGATAGGCGCTCTCTCTATATATACATGTCTATAGGCTATATAAATAATTATTATCATTATTTTTCAACTTTGATTTTTATTTTATAATGTCAAGATAAATGTGTGTGTGTGTGTCTGTTTTTCCGGTGTTTCTTCTGAGCTCCAAGGAACTTCTGGGATAACAAGATGAGCAAGGAGAGCAAAGAGTGAGAGAAAATCGAAGTTAAAAGGCTCAACTTTTCCCACATCAATTAAGGTAGAAACAAAAGTTAAAAGGCGCTGTCAGCTATCCATTTGACCCATAGTTTCAGTGCTGTAGCCGTGGCCTGACAATGATAGACACTGCCATCAGGGTAATTTGGTGTTAATGGGCTCCAGACGTCAGATAGAAGAACCAGTTGGATCTGAAGTAGTATGCTAATGGTAGCAGTGTTCCAGATTTGTGTTTGTTGTTTGGTACTGTTTTTTTTTAAACAAAGATATCACAATCTGGCATGGCGGCCATATTTCGCAGTGACTGAAAGTAATGAAGAAAAGAGGATGGGCAAAAGATAGACAGAGCACAATAAAAGATATCATCAGACAAACACACCATAAACTGCGTGATCTATGAAATCACAGAAAAAATGTGGTTTTGTTTGTTTCGTCGGTAGATGGCTTACTATAGTCAAACTTCCGTGAAACAAAATAACACTTACATATAAGCACTGTGAAAGAGTTATACATAAACTGCAAGAGAAAGTACCGGTAATGTAGTTCCCAGATGAGCATAGCGTATTGTAGGCAATACGCAGCAAGACTGACACTCTCGATACATTGATCACCGGGTTTTATTATTTCAGAGCTTCAATACACACCCTCTAAGAAATTAATCCAGCGAGATTCCCAAAACATAACCTTGTCACTTAAGGACACGACAATATATGTTCACGTTTTATTTCATTTTATTCTATATTTTTAAACCTATTTTTTTGTAACGACACATTCAGATAGGGGGATCACAGTGGCTCTGTGGTTTTGCGTCTGCCTCATGGTGAAAACAACTCACGCCGGTGAGATTGTGGTCTTGATCGACTCGCGGATCCTCCATCGGGGATGGAAGGACACGAAGATCGAAAACCCGCACTTTTCAGTGACTCAACGGTTCTCTAGCTTCCTCTGGGTAGGGAAGCCTGACGTGTAGCCTTCTCGGATAAGGGCGAATATACTTTGGAGATCCCGTGTGTGCGTTACGCACGTTAAAGAACCCTTGACAGTTCAAAATCGATGAACAGCAGGCGGAGTGCCGCTGTCCGGGCAAAATATCCAAATTCCGAAATTTCTGCCAACAAAAATTCTCAGCAAAAACAGGCAGCCACTTAAAGCCGAGATAATCCTACTTTCTTGAGGCTTAAGAAAAACAACACTCATATGTGTTCTTTTGAGAGTGTAGATTACATGTATGTAGTTTTGCGGCTGTATAATCAGACTTACGTCACTGGAAAGAAAAACCAACACGGAAATTCCGGCAGATGAACCGGAATTAACTGAAAAATTACCCATAGAAGAAATCAAAATGCAACGTAAAATATTCTATGGTCATATGTTAAGATGGGGACATTAAGATCATTTATTTATAATACAGAGCTATACCGGGAATGAATCGAGAAAAGATTTGCGGAGACAGAACCCTAGCCCAAAATGGCGGTGGATGGAGGAGGTTGGTGCACATCTCATCAGAGCACGTCCCGATGACCCCAGGGATGAAGACAAAGAAGAAGGGCTGCAGTGCTAAAAGAGTATACGAAAAAAAAGGGACGGTGGCTGTGTCTGTCTAAATAGTACTGTATAGATTGTAGACCTCAAAGTAATGTATTACTTTAAACAATATCTGTGGTCTGTGCAGTGTCTGTGAAAGAGACTGACTTTGTAGCCAGATGGTAGAGCGAAGATGTTAGTTAGATACTTCACACTATCCCCCTTTCAAGCTGTGACTTAACTCCAAAGTTCTATTGCAGAGATGGACGTATTTCCGTTAAATCGGACTAAGAACTCCCCTCAGTAAGAGAATAAGGTCCTATATTTTCTACTTCCAGTTTTTGTTCTTCCTTTCAGCTCAGACGTTGAAAACAAAAACAACCTTAATTTAAGCTATTCAGGAGCCAATTTTCCTACCAGATTGCTCTCAAGAATAGAAACAGTTAGATATTAAGTTCTGTCTGCAAATGTCTCAGTGGACCGAGCTGGAGACGCCGACGAAGTGCCTAGACTACTGACACAGAGTTCGAAATGCCGATGTCGTACAGATGTGCTTCAACCACCCTCGTCACACTATCTCTTTGCATTCTCCTGTCATAGTCTCGTCTTTACTGCATCGCAATCCGTACACCGATCTTTGTGGAAACTGGAGGATTCTGCTTGTTTGCAACTAATGAAGTTGCAGCTATAAGGTACATGTCCATAAGAAAAAGATTCTTTAAAAAAAGAGAAAAACAAAGAAATGAGGATGGATAAGAATAAACTGTTCAGAGAGAGGAGGCCAAATTTTCCCTTTTCATTTCCGAAAATTAAATGTCTACCACTTCCGCCCATATCTGCTGTTCACTGATTTTAATTAATCGATCGATTGACTGATATTTAGGCTGATTCATTGGTTGACCGAGTGAATGATTGAGTGATGGATTGATTAATTGATTGGTGATGGATCGATCGATGATGATTGGTTGATTGATTGAATGATTGAGTGAGCGAGCGAGTGAGTGAGTGAGCGAGTGAGTGATCGATCGGTTGTTTGAAGTTAAACCATGGAGGGAGGCTGAGAACTGATAAGCGGCATAATTTCGCAGAGCACAGTGTTATATAAAGATTCCAGGCACAGGCATAACATTTTCCGATTTCTGAAGATGGAAGGGGAGGGAACGGCTGAGTGAGATCTGCCTGGGTTTTTCATCTCCACGGCACCACGTTTGTCAAGTCAAGATAACAATACAGTCTGTGTTTATCTCCAGTACCGTACCCGCAGTGATTTTACTCCTAATCAGTCATCATCGATTCTTGAGCGCGTTTATCTCTTCTATCTCACCACGATGCGTAGAACGACTAGAAGTAGAAGTCGTGACGAGTGCAGGTATTACCATATGAGTATTATGAGGCTGTGAAGGAGATGGTGGGTAGATCGGCGACGAAGGTTTAAAACAAGGAACGATTTTGCCCTTGCATACTCAAGTTATGATTTCAACGATTAACGTCTTTTAAATCCAAGTTATAGCCTGTCAAACGAGAACTGAGAATTAATAAGTTAGAGTTGGTAAAAAATAATAGGAGTGCCAAGTTTGCGAGTCCACTTTACTTTTCTTCAGGGCAATAAAAAAAACTGTCATAATTTTACAGAAATGTCTTGAATTGCATCTAACTCAATAATTAAACTAAACAAATATGAAACATAAACAAGCTGACCATTTGTTGATTGCCAAATATTCGAGCCCGTTTTACTTGTCATCGGAGCAACAAAGAAACATAATCACCATGAACATCATCATCATTTTACGAAAAATGTCTTAAAATTAAGACGACTGTCCACCGGCAACTAATCAAATACACCAAAA
>JBCEWB010285282.1:0-41676 GCA_039654565.1 Peronia peronii
AGACAGCTGCCCTGAAGTTTGTATTGTTACCAAGCACCTGCAATAAATTCTGCATCATTTCAACGTCGAGGATTCCTATTCTTATTTCTCCATCACTGTGTGCGTCTCGTTCGCATTCACCGCCTGATCACCACTTACAACGTCACGACTAACACCCATTTAACATCCAAGAGTTCGTGACACAAGTACAGATATGGAATATTGTTATTGTTCTCTTGAGATCGAGCTGTGTAGTTCATTGAGAAGGAGACTGGAAACATTCCTGCTAATGCTCATGTGTACATGGTTCACCCAGGTATCCAAGCTATCCTTTCTGTAAAGCTGCAATCGTTTCTGCCTTGTGCCAGTTATGGCATCTGGTGAAATGAGACGCAACACGATGAAATAAAGGCGCTCGTCAAACTGGAGTGTTGTGTGTTGTGTTGTGTTGGGGTTTGACGACACATCAGCACGATTACGGCTGTATTGTGTCAAACACGGTAAGATACGTTTACACGACAAGAAGAAGAGAGGGAAGAAAGCGGGACAGCAGACAGGAGCAACGAGAGAGAGAGAGAGAGAGAGATGTCTCTTCTGGAATGTCGAGGATGGCACTCCATGGGAGACACCCCACCGATAACGGGCTTACACCGCCTGCAGGTGGGAGCAGATAATCTACTTATAAACCCCGGGGCCCCACAGGGGAACACCACATGCATGACAAAAGGCCGAGACGTGAGCTCTTTCTGTACATCATAGTTTTATTGTTGAGATATGAAATAACATCATGAGAGTTTATCATTGCACATTAGGATACCTGTACACAACGGCGTATGTCGACATACACAAGATATGCTATAAATACACCTACACAAAGTGAACCCCTTTCTGTGTTAAGTTTTTTGATTACATGCGTATAAATAGGAGGGTAAGCAAAAAAAAAACACAAACAAACAAACGCACAAAGCCACAGACTTCTCTCTGGTCTTCCCACACACAACAAAGCTCAATGGGCAAGTATCAAGATCGACTCACACACGACACACACATCTTACAGCATCGACACACGCATTTCTCTCTTCATTTTACATCAAGTCAGTCTAGACGGAAATCAAACTGAAACAAACAAATACGATGTCAAAACATCAAAATAGTCGCTTAAAAAAAGTTAAAACAGAACAGCACCGCTTTACATCATCACAAAAAACAACAACAACAATAACAACAACAACAACAAAAAAACCGAGTAAAATTTGGATTTTCTGTCACATAAGGTCATAGTTCAGTACACACTGACATTTCACACAAATTGGTTGGTGGCGTAGTGGAACTTTGTGGCTTACATCTTGAATTTCTCTTTATTACTCAGTGCACATAACTGCTACCGTGCATGAAAAAAAAAAGATTTTTTAGAAGAGGTTTACAATACTGTGAACTGTTGATGGTCCCTGTACTGCTGGCTGGCCCCCTCTGTTCACCCCTCCCCCCCCCCCCCCCCAAACCCCATCCAATTAGTTTGGGGTTAAAATTGTGTGACCTTCTAAACTTTGGCTTTTTGAAGAATACAGTAACTTTAGTTCTGGCCTCATTAGTAAATGCAACAGGCTTTTTTTCTCTGAAACCATTAACAGAAATAATACTAGACAGCATTTATAAAGCACATATATCCCCGTACAATGTACGAGCTCCAAGCGCTTTACAAACAATCATTATTTGACTCCAACAGACTCAATCAAAACGTATACAGATGGTTCTGTGTTTCCTGGGAAACATGCAAGAGGGCTATAAACTCAAGACGCTATAAACCTTATCAGAACACTATCCTTCACTGTCTATTGTCAGATATCAATTTCAACCTGGGTCAACCTACTAAATTAACAATCCCTTTGTATAAATCCATCATCTTTCATTCATAATACATATAATATTTCACATCATCTTCACAAAGCTGGGCAAAGAGATCTAATTGCTAATCTTTTTTTCCTTCTCAGCTTCTCTAAATTACTAGGACACAGTAGAAAGGCAGGCATTTTGGCCCCTGGCCACACACTCCTCCCTAGCTGCTACATTTCAATATTCCTGTGCTGTAGAGAGACAGGACGGTTGGAATGTGTCAGCTCAGCAGAGAACAATCTACACAGCCAAACATTCTCCAGAAATTTCTTTATGCTGTTGTCCCTCGGAATATTATAGTAATTACACAACAACAGCAGTGGTTAACCCTTTGAACCCTATTCTGTAACAGTTCACCAGTGCCTGTAAAACACCCGTCCCTGACCTCCTGGGCCGAGAACGCAGATTTCTCATTTCATGTTAAGTACATATATCTTTTGCAAAGACAAGCCTCAAACGCAATCATGGGCGCAGATATTTGTAATCACCGTAAAATGCGACTTATTAGATCTATTTTTAACTGTGGTGGAAGCATAGGACTGGAATAAATGTGTCAGTCCGGTCTACCAGGCTTTGGGGTATTTGACACCGGAAAATTTGCCTGGTGTATTGGGCTAGGGTTCAATGGGTTAATGTTGAAGAACCACATGATAATTTTTTTTTTTTTTAAATCAAAGATTCAACTACCAGGACACACCAACAGGTCAAATCAGACTGTGACTGCCTAAACCCCAGTTGTCTATGGACCAAGTTGCCAGTGGTGGATCCCAGCCAAAACAGGGACATGCCATCCAAAGCTGCACAAATACATGTATAGAAACATCCGTTGTTTTTATGCTCCTCTTGTCAAATGAGTCAACAGCATATTGGATCTAGCTCAAATCAAACTTGGCAGAGTGAAAATGAGTATCTTGCAAAGCCTTTCATCCTTTTCTGCTGGCAACTTTGTGCCGAACACAACAGTGTATATAATTTTCATTATCTATGGTATTAAACAGATGTTTTTTTCCAGTATCCGCTTATGTCCCCAAGTGGAGAGCAAAGTCTGGTGTTGTGGTCATCCATAGCCGAGTAGAACAATTCCTAGCCCTGTTCACAAAACTCCCAAAGACAGTGACAAAAATCCTTCTGTAGGAGGAAACCCTGGGTGGATGGCAAGAGAAGGGGCTCATTTGTATAGGGCTCACCAATATCCCCCATGAGATAACTTCCAGTAGGAGGTTGAGAGACGTATTCCAGCAACCTGTTATGGTGAGTGGGAAATCTATGACAGAAACTCTAGATGCCTTCCAAATAAAAACAGCAGTGAGCAGTGTTAATGATTTAATTACCGAGGAAAACGTCCAACCTACTTCCCATTGGGTCTTTCTGAAATCTTGTGTTCTACTAATGGTGTGGAGATCCATGGCTCAACTGACAAATCCTAACCCTGTTCACGGTAATGGTGATAAATACGCCCTCTGTAAGAACAGAGTATTGGGGTGAAGAAAGGCAAAGTCACCAGGGGAGTGGCAGTCAAGGGGCTCAGCGGCTCTGGCGTCTGACAGAAAGACTGGTCACTTTTCAGCCAGCATAACATACAAATCACACATGGCAAAGCTCTCACAGGATCACACTCAACAACAACAACAGCAACAACAACAACAACAGTGGCAACAGCAGCGCTAAGGGTAGTGACTGTGACGATGAGACCTCACAGCAAACCAAATGTCTCCTAACTCCAGGACTATATATATACGAGCTGAAACAACACATACGATTGATCAAACTCTCCCTCTCATCTGACCTCTTACAGATAACCAAGGATAACCGCCTATTTCTCTCTGCTATTAGCAAGTCAAGGGAAGCAATCTCAATAACAGACTGACACTTAAACATTCAAGGTTCACAATGACATCTGAATATCTGATCTTCAGGACGTTTGAAAATTCCATCTTAACAATGATGGTTCAACATTCAATCTTCAAAAAGACATTTCAACATACAATCTTCACAAGGACATTTCAACATCCTATCTTCACAATCTGAGATGATGAAGTAAAACATGAAAACATTCTGTGGATCTATCTAATCAATCGGACAGCTTCAGTGGTAATACCTTTAATGTTCTGCCAACCTCTAGATACCAGGAAATGTACCAAAATTCATATGTCTCGTGACCAGTCAAAATGAGACGCAAGTCGCTAGGCAAGAACGGAGAAATCGGGCTTTGAGCGTGATGAGAGGGATCACGCACTGATTTTTTTTTTACTGCAGAAATTGAAAGTACTTTCATTTCTGAATAAGTCAATATCTGTCTTACCCTCGATTTCTAAATATTTCTTCATTAAAATCGAGTTTGTTTGAGGCAGGCATGTAGATTCATGTGTTCGACTGTTCATTTAAACTGGATTTTTTTGTAATTTCAATCATTGCTCGGGGTCCCTCCTTGTCTCTTTAAACTGCAATATCTCTGGCTAGAATACAACTAGCTCAAAACTTTTTTCACCACCTGAAAGGGTATGAAATAAGCTTTCACATGATACCAAAAACTCCATATGGTGAGAAATCGACATATGTCTCATTCTGACTGGCTGCGAGACATATATCTCTGGTCATCTGGCTGGAGCTGACCAACCTGCTGTTATTTTACTGTTACCATCGTTTACAACAAAACTTCTGTATTTCCTCATTCAGACAAAACGGTAAATTCAAATGTAAATGTACAAATTTTTCATCTCTGCACTTTGAGGAGAACTGATCTCCACAAACTGTCCTGAGCATAATGTGGGCAAAAGAACCAGCTTCCTGACTTGTTGAATAAATGAAACTGACAATGAGACTGTGAACTGTAGGCAGATATGACGTTTGATGACTTGACAAAGGAACTGGACGCTGATTTCCACATATCTCCGGCTTACACGTTTTCCTCTAGCTCTTTTTCATCCAACAGTCACCTCAGACAACTTCTGCACCAACGTGCCCCAAATGTTACGTACACGGACACAAACCGACGATATGAAGACAGTATGGAAGATGGGGGTTCTTAACACGTAAGTCAGATCAACTATCTTGACTTTTTTCCCTGGATTCGGACTTCAAGTAAAAACCTCTAGAGGAGATAACTGAACAACATGTGGTATAAGACAGTAACTTCAGATCTTCTCACCATCTTTCTCATCTGGACAGCAATCAATTCCCTATTTTACACTTGAACAAAACTGGATAACATAAATGGTAGCATTGACAGAAATATGGTTGTGTTAAATAGCTCACTTTTGTACAAAACAGATCAAGAGCGTAAAAAGACAATACACGGCCGCTAAATGCTGAGTACTTACAGCTGACTATTAATAACAAGCATTCACGTGTAGGTAAATGATCCCACTTTCTCACACATCTGTTCAGGCATACATGTATCAAGGTTTATATACACAGCGTCAGGTAAAGTTACATTGCGAATATGCACAAACTATATACATCGTCGAAAGTAAGAGTTACACTGCAGAAATTGGGGCCAAAATCACCTACTGCCAACTCGTTGCATTAACTCTAATCAGACTGGGAGAAATGGTTCGGGAAAAAAAAAAAAAAAGTAAAAAGAGTTTGTAGAAATGGTACCACAAAAGGTAACAGATTAACTTAACCCTTTCCCTGACACAGTCGCCACGAGCCGCCTTTATCGGTAGACTGTTACCATTGCCGCAAACGCCTCCATCACACCCATATCCTCTTTCAGCTGACAGTCGCATTATTACCAGAAACCTCCCACTGCACGTCGTTTAAAACAAAAATAAAGAGTTCATACTTTCCAGTCGTTTTTATTTGATTAAAATCAGTTGAAAATTGACATTTCTGTGATTTTCTGAAGTTGAAACAATATTTTGGTGACATGGAGGTACTTTTGTGGCTTTTTATAAAGCAACAGCTCCGCTTTACGATGGTCTGCCATCTAATTTCCTTTTCAGATATTTTTTTTTAACATGATCTCATCATCGGACTGCCATAAAAATGTGCATGCAGCTACACACACCACTTTTCTCTTCTGGTATGAAATTTCAGATTTTTTGGGGGGGCAATAGTTTTCTCTGCATTTTTTTTTTTTTTTTGTTTTGTTTTTTTTTCCAGGAATTAATTATGTTGTCGCTCAGAGTTATGTCCTTGTAACTGAAATGTCAGACAGGTCTGCCTGAGCGGGATGTGGCAGGTAAAGGGTTAAGGTGCCCAGCTAAAAAGCACTGATCACACAATCTCACTCTTAACTCAAACAGTATCTTTGCATCACAATATCAATGCAGCATCTACAAGTAAGCACGACATACCTGCAGTACAGCACATGGTATCACTGAAATCCAACTGGTCACACATACATCAGGTTTAGGCAAACTCTGTCAACGCACACTCAATCAATGGAACAGGTATGGTCATAAGAAAACCAATGGTAACTACAATACATGTTTTGTTTTGCACAGCCAACATAGTGATGATTATTCTCCAGCACTTGAAAGCTTCTGTCTATCTATCGCCAGCCTGCTGCACGAGACAGACCACATGTTCAGTTCTTTTTGCTGTATCACGGACTTTTTAACTTGATCATTTTCAGTTTTTTTAATGTGCATGCTCGGAAAACATGCATGCCTGTTGACACAAAAATTGTTATTGCCCACAAATAAACAGAAGAAAATAGTCGAAAACTGTCAACATTCAAGCATGAACAAAACATTTTGTTGAAAAATAAAACAAGCTCCAAAATGATGGACAAACCTACGTGGTGGATGAAGACTTCAAGTTTACTTGCCTGTCTGGCTGCAAAACTGTTGATGTTTTAAACAGAAGCATTCAGATTGCTGGAGAACTCCATAAAACAAAGGTTAAAAAACTTAATCAAACAGTGTGATTGCGTCTTTAGGCGAAGACAGTGAGGAGGAACCAGAGAGCAGAAAACACATAGCATATAATAGAAAATATCAACGGCTCTGGTACAAACGCACACCTCTTGTGAACACTTCTTGTGAAAAAAAAAAAATGTCTTTCAATGCATTTAAATACAGAATTCATATCTTTCTTGCTCTCTCTCTCTTTTGTTCCCTATTTAATTTACACTAAGTTACTGAAATACCACAAGAGTCTACCTGAAGCAAGTATTAATAATGAATAAAAGTCTCCACAAAAATGGATCCTGCAAATTGTATGAAAACTGTAGGCTGAAATTATAAGTCTGAATCATTCAATAATGTCTGTCTGTGCAAATACTCATTTCACATCTAATAATGAAATGTCATTCTTTCTGTGCCAAAACAGAAATACAAAATAAACATTTTCGTAAATAAATAATAGTAATTAAAAAAAAAAAAAAAAAAAATCATATAGGAGTCTCTGACACCATGTAAAGAAGAAGCGTATCTTGTGTACTATTCTTGACGAAACTTAACTAAAAATGGGCCCTTTTTATTCCTCAGCCAGCTAAGTTACTTTCCTTTGCCAAGTACAAGTGCTGTATGACAAGTGTCGTAAAGGGGGGGGGGGGACTTTTTACTCCGATTATTTGAAACAAATGAGGCAAAAAAAGAAATCATGATAAGGAAATAACAGTTTGTCATTTGGAGCAGTTTTCTGAATGTTCTATTTTCCTTATTTCAGATGAGAAGAGCAAAATTGATTCTTTCTCTTTTTTTTTTTTTTGCAACGTTTGTATAATATACGCATGTTGTAGCTGGCAAAGCGAAGTAATTTGGCTGTTGGTCTGCTGGTAAAATGCAAACAGTTATTGGTCTGGATATGAAAGGGAAAAAAACAAGTTTCTCACATTCCAAACAATTATTTCGTTGTCGGGCTAAGACGTAGCATGCGCTAAACTGAGTATTATCAATATCAGCAAATGAGCCATTTTTTCACTCAGCTAGATTACTTCCCTTTGCCAAGTACAAGAGGTGTAGAACAAACTTTACGAAGAAGGGGAAAAAAAAATCACTTTTCTCTTGGTATTTGACACATGTGGTGCAAAAAATTCTGAAAAAAAGTATCCCAATAGGAAAAAAAACATGTTCATCATATGGTGAATTTCTCAGAATTTGCTGTTTCTTGTATTTCACATAACAAGCCAAAAAGTGATTTTTTTCTTTCTTTACAATGCTTGTGTTCATTTACCTCTTGTACTTGGCAAAGGGAAGTCATTTCGGTGACGGTCAAAATGGCTCATTACCAAACACTTTCTCAACTATTCTATTCTGGAATGACACCCTGCTCTCTTTTTTATCTTTGTTGTCTTCTTCTTCTTCTTCGCAAACCCAATGAAATCACATCATTCTGGCAATGGTCAAGGGGAACAAACTGTCACATCTCCCAAAGTTTACTGTCCGCAGGAGATCGCTCTTTTCAGAAGTGGTTAGTGAAAGCTGGGTTGTGAAGCAGTTTCAGGGGATATCACAGTACAGAAAACCACGCTGGCTTTGCAATAGGAAAAACAGACTAACAAGTCCAAGCGTGCATCATGCACAGTATGACTGACATATTATGGCTCAATATTCTTTGTAGTTGGAGGTATTCTATTGGATGTTGACTGTATTCTTTTTTTCCAAACCTGTCATGGATAACTTAGCTCACAGGTATATTGATGAGCTTGGACTATGCTCACTTTAAATGCTAAAAGAAAATGATGAAAAATAAAAAAAAAAAAAAAACAGGAGAAAAATATTATCACATTAAGATCTTTAGGTTTTTTTTGTTGTTTTTTTTTCCTATTTTTCCATTTTGTATCGTTGCTGATAAAACTGCGCTCATTCTTTTTTATGTTCCCAGCGTGACTTATTAAAGAAAACAACTGTTCCCCTCTGGGGAGCACGTTCTTCATCCAGCCATCAATATGAAAAATGGATGTCTCAGTCAGATCAATCTACCCACAAAAACCATTATTTACTATGAGCGGCAAAATCTTTCATTCCCTGGTTCTGAAGCTTTTTCGAAAGCACGCATCGGTCGGAAGCTCTGGGTGACACACAAAATGACAGCACATGACAAATGGACCACAACGAAACAATCACTGGGAAAACGTCAATGTCCATACAACTGCACATCAGAAAATTTCAAAGCAAATAACTTCTTCCTTTCTTGAGGAATTATTAATTAGGGCAAAATTCTGAAAGCAAGTCGGCTTTTAGAAAAGAAAAAAAAAAAAAAGGAGGAAAAAAAAAAGACAGAAATGCACACCAGCCAATGCAGGCCTATGTTTATGCTATGGGTACCCTCTGGAAGATTTGACAAATGCTTTTTTTTTAAAAAACAAAAGCAATTAAAAAAAAAAAAAAAAAAAAAAAAAAAAAAATCTTCAGATAAATAACAATATAAGATCTACACAGACAAATACTGGCTTCATTTTCACAACAGTACAATGTTTCATCTCAGTTAAATATTGATGTAATGACATTCCACACAGCAGTGAGGCAGAAGGCAAGAACTTGCTCACAAAGTCGGCCTTACAAAGCTGTCATTTCCAATTTACCCAAAAAAAATTCCAATGTCCTTGACATTTCAATGATGAGCTACAGTTTTCTTTATGTCGTCACACAATTGGGTCATCAATCTCTGAATGGCCCCTGAGGTAAAAACATTGGCAAATATCCGACAACTACAAAATAATCTTGTATCATGTTTGACACTGTTTCAATATGTTTTCCCCTTCTTTATCTTCTATTCTAGCAGCTTCCTGGTCAGAGCACACCTTTTCCTAAAAATGATAAACTCTTCAGATAGTTAATGAGTCTGTATTATTTGGCAATATCATTATGAGTTAAGAATTATTTGAGTTAAGTCTGACACAAGTTTTTTCAAAGCAAAATCTGGTTTGTCTTTTGTATTTTGTTGATCAAAGCCTAAAGATGAGATAAATATTTAATCATTTACAAAAAAAAAAAAAAAAGAGACCCTTTCTGAAGTGAAGGGTGGAAACTTTTGTTCAGTTATCAGTCTATTATACATGGTCCTGTTGTGATGACACTACAGCGATCAACATGTTTTACAACATCTGACTAATACAAAAAAGTGAGAAGGAACAAAATATGTCTTGCGCCCAGAGCAAACGAGTCGAAAGTTGCTTCGGGCGATTGCTAGTTACGGCCATTTTTAACTATTTTCCGACTCAGACACCAAATTTTCTTCTCCTGGTTAGGAAAGGATGAAGTTTCATTTTGTTGAAAACAAGTCAACAATTGTGGTATCTCGGTCAGAAAACAGTTAAAGATGGCATAACTTGAAATCACCTGGCACGACTTCCAACCCATTTGCCCTGGGCACGAGATATATGCACAGTCTTCTCAGCGAAGGGATTATTTTCATATTTTTGTTCAGGTTCAGGAAACCATTCTTCCATTACTCAATCAATCAAGCTCTGGCTATGCTATCTACCAAGCTCTTCGTGTAATGCCTTTTCAAATCTCAATCATATCTCATACATAACACTGACTATGATCACTGCATTACAGAAGACTACACTTGGACATAAAGGACTGCAGTGAAAGAGCAAAAACTCACGTGTAGCTGAGACACTTTGTGAACAGCAGTGTCTGTACAAAGCCTGGAAGACCAGTTTAGCAAATGCCTAGAACAAGCAAAACCCTTTTTTTTTTCTTTCTTTCTTTCTTTCTTTCTTTTTTTTTCTTTTTGGCGCAGTTTTTTTAATCTCCTTTTTTTCAATGTTTTTTATTTTTTCTAATTTTTCATTCAGTCTTTTAATGCCAGCTGAAAACTACAAGCAGATCTTTAAGAATATAAAGGAAGGCAAAGTGCTGGTGCTGAAAACAGCCGGCTGGAATATTAACATGGTAGAATTATAAGAAAGTACCTCTCTAAGGTAGTACATTAGTGTCATGTCATGGTGATTAATAATGATTATATCTGCCACTATGAATGCTTATAAATGTTGAAAAAAAAAATTAAACAAACAAAAAAAATGCCTAAAAAAACCTATCATCTGCCTGTTACACTGCTACATCACACTACAAACTTATAACAAAAAAAAAAAAAAATTGTACCTCAGTTACAATTCAACTATTTCACCTGTCAGCAAACACAGCTGAATACAGCAGCCATTTATGATATAATAATGTGGATCGCTACTGGTAGGTACATGAGAAAGCAAACTTGCAACAAGTTTACCTTCGGTATTGAATGATTGTGGACCAAAGCTCTGCTTGAAATCCAAACTATGAATCAAAGTTACAAGAAGCAAAAAACTGAGACAACAACTACACAAATAAAACCAGTCGTCAGATTTTCTTGTCAAAGTTGTGTGTTTTGGTCAGAGGCGTCTGAGGTGTCTGTGGTGTTGGCAGGGGAAGAGAGAGCGTCGTCCACCAGGCTGTGACGGTTGGAGCCTGGTGGGGAGGTGCTGCTACTCGCGTTGGACGCCACAGAATGTCTCCAGTGACCTGATGATGGCTCAACACTATCCTGCAAACACACAACAACAACGCGAGACATATTACTTAGTCATACAACATACCCTGATATAAAGCATATACTTTTCTCCTTAGATCAACAGGCTATAATACAAATTATTAAATACCACTACCTTTTCCCTTTTAGAACATGAAACCATATATATAATGAAACATCAATTACAGTCAATAATTTATAACCATGTGACAACTTTTTGATAATTTCTTGTCAGTTTTCCTGGATTCCCATCCTTATACAAAGAAAGATTTAACTGGTCTACTCTTCTGAAATCTGCTCAGTGATTTAACGTATGAAAGCATATAGAGATCCTTAATTCTCATAAACAGCTTATTGGCTATTTCCTGTTTAAGTTTTGCTTAGCTTAAGTTTAAACTAACAACCAATGAAAGATTGAATTGCTGAAATCTTTTAAAAATTTCTTCAAATCATTGCCTTACAATGCGTATCATTTAGCTTGAAGTGCACCAATATTTTCTGTGCTATCTCCTGCAATTTGTGAATGATCTAACATTAGCAAAACATATCTTTTTTTTTTTTTTTTGACATCTTGGTATGTTATATGAAACTTCATGATCAAAGAGTTACTACTTTAACTTCCTCAACATTCAAGTGTTTTTAGAGTTGTTTTTTTTCCTAGTCATTGTGTAAATTGATGGAAAGTCAAAAGCATCAACATTTGAACACTGTCATCCTTTAGTAAGATGCATGCAAGTTAGAGGCAATGGGGACTTCAGGGAATATACAACAAAAAATTGGAAAGTGAGTGAATCGAAAGATCTTTGAGTTCTATCATATTCTCAGATTACCAAAAGAAACTCAACATTCAGTAACACTTTAAAACAATTATATAAACGCACCATTATCATTACACAGCATGGTGTTAGATCTAGCAAATGTTCGTAACAACTGTACAATTAACATTTAAATTCAACATTTCTTAATAGTGAACAATATCAAATAACATTAATTACAGAATTACTGGACAGATCAGCATCAACAATATTTCTTTCCAGGCTGGTGAGGGGGGGGTGAGATTTTGGGTAAATGTGCAAATTTTGATAAATAAATAACTTAAACGTTTTTTGTTTTTTTTTTGTGATGAAATGACACTTCCAAATAACTGGGTATGAAAACTTTAGTAAAAAAAAGGAACAAGGAACAACCAGCAACTCCGAGAACATAAAGTTACAACACTGTTTGTTAAACTTAGTTGAACAGAGAGAAAACTCCACACACAGATATAAACAATAATAATAAAGAAAAAAACAATATATGTGATAAATAAACAAGCTGACTGCCAATGAATCCACAAGCAAACAGGCAGATCTAATATGAATAATTGATTTGCTCGCTAACCCGGAGACACTTGCTACACACCATCAATTCTTTAATCTCTCAAGTCCCATAGAAATCTAATCAAAACATGATGCTGTCCCTCTACCTGTGCCAAGACAAAGCTTTTAACATTAACAGAAGCAAACTACTTTTATAGATGGCCAAAATTTGTCAGTGTACATATGTGGAGTAGTCTCACAGAATACAGGAAAACAATAAGTAAGCTTGCAGAAATAAAACGTGATTTCTCTACGGTCTATTTACCTCCAACAAAATGGCTACACATTGCATGTTTAACAGATCAAGTGGCTGAAACATAAATCAGATCAGCCAGAAATCAAAGTTACAGACACTTTCAATAGACATGGCTGTGTTCCTAACTGTTGCTCATTATATTCATGCTCTCAGTCCTGTACAACCAGACATTAGACATGGTTGTGTTCCTAACTACTGCTCATTATATTCATGCTCTCAGTCCTGTACAACCAGACATTTGACATAGCTGTTTTCCTGTTGCTCATTATATTCAAAGCTCTGGGTTGAAGACCATACAAGTCTGAACTCTCTGTACAGCCAAACAGACATTAGACAGGTTATGTCCCTAACTCTGTTATATCGTTATAATCACAGCACTTGGTTGAGGACCACAGCAGTTTGAGCCCTATGCAGCTCAACAGACTGTCCCTATGTTCCTGACTAGGAGTTTATATGCTGGTTTTGTATCCATCGCACTGGCTTGTACATCCGATTCCAGCAGTCCCAGCCTTGTGTATCGAAAGCTACAGACACAAGACAAGACTATGGCGTCAGTAACTGAGGCTCTGTGAGCTAGTTTTGTACTCCCAGCATTGGGTTCTAGATCAGATTCCACAATCTGAGCCTTGTATGTCAAAGGTACGGAGACAAAGCATACCTGTTTCCCTAACTGTGTGCGGCTTTTTGAGCTACTCTTGCGTTTACTGCGCTCAGAAATCTAGACTTTGTGCATCACATAAGCTAGGTCTTTCTCCTTCACTCATATGTCTTGCACCCAGGGCAAATAAGATGGAGGTTGCGCCAGGCAATTTCAAGCTACAGCCATGACTGAAATACAATTTTTTTTTTCTTCACAAAACGAAAATTTGACCTTTCCTAACCTGAAAAAAAAATAAGTTTGATATCTTTCGGAAAATAGTCAAAAAATGGCCATAGCTCGAAATCACCTGGCATGACTTCCGACTCATTTGGCTTGGGAGTAGACATACAAAGTTGCACTTTAATTAACACTTTTGAGCTCCACCAATAGGTGCTCCAAAAATGGCTACTTACAATGAGCATTCACTAAACTACCCACATCATTTTTATATGGATTTTGCAGTAAAACTGTTTAGAAAATTAACTCTATACAGCCATGGAAAATAAAAATTGCAGATGCAGAGACAGTTAACTAACAGTGTATGGTTCGCATACCTTTAAAATACCTCTAATTGTCCTACTCCAAAATTTCTCCATACCTTTTTCTTCTGTCTTTTCAAAAGTTTTTTTTTTTCCACGTTTCAAGGTCAAAAGAGTGAAAGGGGTGTGTTTGGGTTTATGTTTGAAGCAGAGCAAGAGAAAGGCACAACCACTGATATAAAGCTGCACCCTGGGCACTGCTTGGCTCGGCATGCACCAGATGGGTTAAACTAGTACTGGAAAAATAAAACATTTGATAGTTCAATGTTGCGTTTTTAATTCATGCTATGTAATATGCTGGCTGCTCGACAAATGAGAGACAAATGATATTTCTGACAAAAAAAACAAATAAAGTGGTGATTTCATAGAACATTGACATGCAATGACAACAAGATGGATGTGGAAAGTTGAATGGGCTGGTCTTGCACTGATCCAACAAAATGTGAATGTGTTAAAAACTGACAGCAAAGAGCTTTGTGTGCTATTAGCTACTGTCAGTGCTAGTTTAACACTGGTCACTGATAGCCTGTACAGTCATCTGGCATGAACAGATCTACTTCTAGTCCTAACATAGTGCTAGCCTACCGGTCACCGACAGAATCACTACAAACAGTTCTTACATAGGTCACCGTCCACTCGAACTCAATGCTAGGTCACTTATAAATTCATTCTGAACAGATGATCCTGGATAGGCTAATTACCAATGTTAATGAATTCTAGGCCACTGGTCGCCTATATGAATCACTCCAAATTCATAGACTTGCACAGGTAACTGCCAATCTTATGCTAGAGCTAGACTTTTTGCTATGCTATTTGTCAACAATGTAGTTAGTCTGAATAAAAAGGCTCCTTAAAGTCACCGGCAGTCCCAATCTAACTTTAGGCCACCAGAACCTTTTGCTATCACATAGACCCGGTGGTCAAATACAATCATTGCTAGCTCTTATACTAAACAGCTGTTACCTATATAAACATTCTAAATGCCGAATCTTATAAAGGCTATCGGCGTAATCTCTAGTACAAAATTAACAATGGCCCATTTAATCTCCTGAAATCTTAATTATAAAAATTATTCTAAAATCAACTTATTTTTCAGAGCTAAATTTAAATATCGTGCTAAATTCATTACAGTAAAATTCCCAATTCTTCACTGCAATGGCATATTTTTTCCTATTTATTTTTCTAATTTAACTTTGTCCGAACAATTGGGTTAAATCTAGGAATGTGCGCTAAAAAATATGCACTCACCATTCCTTCAAGTTTCCACATTCTTACAGAACAGGATAAACAAAACACACACACACACAAACAAACATGATGGTGAATAACGCAGCAGACAAAAATAACCGTAATGATAAATAATATGGATGCAAATTATCACACGACTGGCTGACAATTTCCTTCTGATAAAAGAGAAAATTTTACAGAAACACTGAGGCTATACTGGAGTGTACATACAACAAATTCAAGTCTGATTACAGCAACAGGAAAAAAAGCACTAAAGAAAAGCAATGACATCAAGTTGTTTAATAACATTGATCTGAATCATTTTCTTATCATAATAATGAAACTGGCATATTTCTTCTGCCTAACTTGTTTGCTTTGCACAGAAGGTTTTAATATGCTTAGAATTTAACAGATATTTTGAAAATAATCCAGCATTTTGCTACAGAAAAAATATTAAACAATTAGGTTAAAATATGTTGTTTTCTTTGAAAATCACCACAGCCCTCCAGGCAGATAATGTATTTGGTCTACATATGGAACAAACGACTGGCAAGTCTGGGTATGCTTGTTGGAGCTGTTAACACAGAAGATAGGATAGGAACTGTAAGCGGATAGAATGAGTTTGCCTGAAATATAATTACTGTCAATGTCAACGTGTCCTCTGAGAGCAGCTGGTTGTTTAACATACACAGGAATCAAATTGATGACTGCAAGGAGAATAAAAACACTGGTGTGTTCAAGGGGCTCCACATCAAGAAGAATCTACTATATTTTGTTTCAAGAATATTTCTTGCACCCACGGCAAATGAGTCGGAAGTCCCATCGGGCGACTTCGTGCTATGGGCGTCTTTAACTGTTTTCCAACTCGGGTAACAATTTTTTTTTTTTTTTCACAAACTGAAAATTTAACCTTTTATAACCTGAAAAAAAAAAATTTTTTTTTTTTTTGGTATCTGAGTCTGAAAAAAGTTAAAAGCGGCTGCAGCTCAAGATCACTTGGCATGACTTTGAACTCTTTTGTCCTGGGTGCAAGACATATATCTGATGACATAGGACCATTTGACAAAAAACTTTGTTAGTATGTCTGCCAAACAATTGCCCTTTCTATGAAGATCTGCTTTCTTACTACACACAGTTCCAGTGTCAACATAAAATACACACCAATTCTGACATACATATCCAGGCTTTGGAAAGCAACACTGTGGTCAAAAGTCAGCATGATGCAGGGCTTATAGCACGTTACAGAAAAAAATTCATGGAGATTCTGAATGTAGGACATTTAAAAACTTTAAGTGGTGTATAAAATGACAGCACATGACTATCGTATAGCCTCTACAATCAAACACTCATCTACAATGTAAAATATACTAAAGTCTTTCTCATTTCACACACAAAAAAAACCCCCCAGATTCTACCGTTATACATGTCACCGAAAAAGGGAAAGAGGTCACATTTTCAATGAGCTTGCCATTTCTGTACTCTTTACATCAGATTTAGGTGGGATGGGGAACATTTTACGTCTGGATGTATATTTTTCTGTCAGCTGAGAATGGCACACGGAATGCATTACTAGCATTATAAACATTCACATTTTCATTCATTCCAATCATGTATTACCAGGAACCAAATTCATGAAATGATACACTTAGAAAACACATTTTGAGACTTGAATCCCTGGCTAGATGACAGGAAATATTAATCAGCCTATATTTTTTTAATGTGCTTCTTGATGACCATGGCTAGATGAAGGGAAAAGCCTTGATTTCTTATGAGTTTCTCTAAGAAAATCAAAACAGGATTTGAAATGTTTGAAAACCTAATTAGAGAAAAAATTTGCAGGACAGTCTAAAGTGCCACAAGCCCTGTTTATACTTTTCACTTTGACAGGCTCAAATGTGTTGAAATTCAACTTTCGTCAAATCTCAGGATAAGACATAGCAATGTTTCAACAGCCTGTGACAGAAACTGGCTGAAAATTTGAGAAATGAGGTATTTCAGTTTTTAGGCAGTGAAAACATACAGATTTCAAATTTTATGACCGTCTGGGTTGCTTTCCTTGGCCTCCCAACAGCTTCCAACATGCTTTTGTTCCATCAGACACTCCTATTTCAATAGTTCAAATTGCTGACTGATTTCACAGCTACTGATGTTATCCCAGCAATTCAGAATTGTCTAGGGCAGCAAACCCAGTGTGACATCAGCTTTGCTGAGCCATTCATCAGTTCCACACCATGAAGGCACTAAAATCACATCATGCTCTAAAAGTGTAGAATGCACTCCTGATAAAAAGAATGTGTTTGTCAGTTAAAATTAAGCACTGAAAATGCTCCACTTCAACACAAATCAAGCTATGCTGCATGTAACCCCTACAAGAACAAAAAGGTGCCGTGATGATGCTGTGAGTGGTGGTCACACAATGCAGGCCATGTCAGCTTTGGCCACATTTATCCACATTCCGCATACGGATAAAGCAAATCAGGTCACAAGTAAAATAAAAAGGTGGGAGGGGATGCCAGCTAACATCGATCCAAATTAAAATTTCACATCAAATCAAAATGACTCCACCAATGCGCAAGCATATCAAGACCAAAGGAAAAAAAAAAAAGTCCATTACTCTTCAGAAACAAAAACTGGGTCCTACGAAAGCCAGGCCTTTTGTTAGCTTTCCGACTTGTCAAAAGCCGGCAAAGACCACGAGCTGCCGGCGCCATTGAAAGTGCTCTCAGAAGAGTTCATGATCTGTGCGGGAACAGGAAAATTCAAGGCAAAGTTTCATGAAAACTTTGTGACCATAAGCTCAGTTCTAAACGAAACCTGGGTCTGAAACAATGCCTCCCCGAATGGTTCTATCAGAAATAATTTTAAAATTTTTCTTAAAAAACACAAAAACTATAAAACCATATGAAATAAAAAAGCAAACAATGTAAAACATGAAGCTGGAAAAACTATAATCAACATTTCTTTACATAAGGAGATACTTTTGCACCCCACTATAGAGTTTTGTTATTTTTCCCGAACATCGTTGTACTGTTAAGGGAACAGTATAGCAGTGTTGTAAATATTAAGATCAGGATAATTTCAGCATACACGTCCACCTTCAGATAAATCTGAAAGAGGACCTCATGAACAGATTTTGCTCTAAAATGTTCCATTAATTTACGACACAAAAAAAAAAAAAAAGACAAAACCAAAAAACAAAAATTTGAGAGAAGAGCAGCATTCTCTGTGGAGATACTGTGTCCATAAGGGCAAGCGTTAGGGCTACAACGTGTACAGTGAAATAAACAAAATAATCAAAAATATTTCTGTATAAACAACAGCAGCTCCAACATTCAGATCATAATAATTCCATACATCAAAGCAGAGCCTCCCACATACAACAAAACTGGGTAGGAGAACTGTTAGTACCTCAGACATCAACTGCATTGGATCATCTTCTGTGTGCTCTCTCTGGAAACTCTTCAAAAGCACAAATATTCGGTCTGTCTTCACAAAATTGGCAAAATCTCATCACCTTCTCATTCTTGGAAACTACACTTTTATTGGTACTTTTATTGCGTTTTCTTTCATAATTTTTTTGTTTTGTTTTGCTTTAAAATTAAGCACTGAAAATGCTCCACTCAAACACAAATCAAGCTATGCTGCATGTAACACCTACAAGAACAAAAAGGTGCCGTGATGATGCCGTGATCCTTCAACACAACAAAAAATATCTCTTAAAAGTTGAGCCCTTTCATCTCAAAAGCAATTTGGCGCTGATTCCTGTAAAAATTAAAACATCCCATTTTGCCACTTGTATTAGTAGTTTACCAGGCATTCTTTCATATTTTTTACAATTTTTTTTTTTGCACTGCCTTATCCCTTCAGCACAATAAATTTAACTATCAAAACACTATCTCTAAAGCTGAACCCTTTCATCTCAAAAGCAAGTCAGTATCGGCTCCTGTAAAAATGATAACATCCCATTTTGCTGTTGAAGATCAATTTCAACTTCTTCACCCAGCCAAGTTTCTTCTATAAATACGTCTTGCGGCCAGGGCAAATGAGTCGTAAGTCGTGCCGGGTGATTTCGACTTACAGTTTTTTTTTACCGTTTTTTTTTACTATTTTCCGACTATGATACTAAAATTTTTCTTTTTTCAGGTTAAAAAAAGGTTAAATTGTTGTTTTGTAAAAACAAAAAAAAATTTAAGTATCTTAGTCAGGAAGCAGTTAAAAAATGACCGAAAACGGTCGTGGATCTTTATCGCCCCGCAGAACTTCCGACTCATTCGCCCTGGTTGCAAGCCGTTTCTTGTATTGCTGGACCATAATGTATTGCACACTCCACAGAAACTGGCTAGATCAAGCACAAGCTTGCACAATTGTGGCAACAATGTCCAATCAATGAACCTTTGAAAGCAAACAGGACTGGTGCTCATCAGCCAGCAAAAGTCTGTGCGTCACCCACTGCACAAATAGCTCTAGGGCTCTTACAGGTCCTAATTTGTGTTTTTCATATTCAACAAGACAAAATATTCATATATATCCGACATACTCTACCACTATGTTCTCCACCCTTTCCCCTGGTGTCCATGAAGATCTCATAGGTCAATGATTTGTGTTTCTATATTCAGCTATTACTCAATATTAATCCATTGCAATATGTTATATGACTACAGAAACACAGCACATATGGTGATCAACGCAAATTTACAAAATGGTGTTACAGTATACACAATAATGCAGGTTTTCAATAATAATAATAACAGAAATAATAAGATCCAGATTATATTCACTATTACATTATTAAAATCTAATATGTAATAAATTGATCTGTAATGAAGTATGGATGGTCGTAGCAAGGGCTCGCACTTACTTCAAAGATTTGAGATGAGAATTCTTTCTCTATACTTGACTCTTGCGTAGGTGGAGATTGCCCATACAGGTCGCCTCCCCTGCCTGGTGTGTTGGAGGGGAGTGATCTCCCCCTTCCCCTGCCTGGTCGAGACATGTTTTCACTCCCTCTGTTCACTGCACTCCCTGCAAAACACAAGAACAGTCCGGTACATTCACTAAATGTGTTTCTTTCTTCATCCCACTCACAGCTATGCATGTCCTACTAATCTCGCACAAACTTTACACAGAAAGGTACAATCACTTAGGATGTTCTTTCATCCGAAAACAGCTGTGCGTGTCACTGGTCATCTGTGACCAGCTCTACATAAATTATGAAAACCTAAAAGAGTAGCCAAGTACATTCACCGGATAGATTCCTGCCCTTCATTGCTGCTATGGAAGCACAAATTACTTTTCACACATGAGATGCTTGACACAAACTGTGAAAGCCTTAACAGCATATGTGTACAGTGGGAATAAAAAGAATAAAAAATATTAACTTCAGGTTAAAAAAAGGTTAAATTTTTGTTTTGTGGGGAAAAAAATTGGTATCCGAGTCAGAAAATAGATAAAAATATTGGTAGCATGAAATCATTCAGTGCAATTTCCGACTCATTTGCCCTGCAATGAAACTGTAAGACATATGTCTTGCGCCCAAAGCAAATGAATCGGAAGTTGCTCCGGGCGATCATGAGTTACGGCCTTTTTAACTATTTTCCGACTCTGATACCAAATTTTTCTGTTCAGGTTAGAAAAGGTCGAGTTTTCACTTTGTAGAAAACAAAGACAACATTTTGGTATCTCAGTCGGAAAAAAGTTAAAAACGGCCGTAACTTGAAATCTCCCCCGATCAACTTCCGACTCATTTGCCCTGGGCACGAGACATATTGTCTGATCAATAGTTTTCAAATAAATTATCTGCTTCTTTTAACGTCTTGGATATAGCAAGTATTTCTTGGACAGAACATGGAATGGCTTGCTGCCAACTAGTAAATCTTTTACATTTGACTTTTCCTGTCTATTCTGTGCAGAAGGCCCTACACATCTATGTTCCAAACTCCCGCTTCGGAATGGAACCGCAAACCGTGCAGTGGAAATGTAGATGTGGATGAAAAACTGCTGAAAAAAAGTTAAACTAGGTGGCCGAACCGGCATCCTGAACATGGTGAATTTTCTAGCGACAGTTCTGCGCATTCCGTGAATGGTGTTCATCACTGCCTTAGAGTGACGTCACAAAGCTTAGCCTGGTTATCTTTTCGCTGCCAATATCTTTATGATTGACAGCACAAAAAATCTGATTTCATTTTTGAAACGAGCGACTCAAAATTAAGACAAAATCAGCAGAAATTGAGTTTTTTTTTCACTAATTCCAGAGAAAAACATTTTCTATTTTCCACTGGGGACATTGACTGGGGACATCAATAGGGGTTCAGTTTTGGGCAGGGCAGTAAGTTTCTCATGGTCACTTATTGGAGCTCTGAAAACAGGAACTTGTTTTTCTACATTGGGCCAAACAATTTCCAGCAACTGCAGATATGTTTTTCATCCATTCGTAAAAAATTATTGAAATGATCAGGATAAGGTCGCAATTCCCGTAAAATATTGGTATGGCTCAAGCGATCCCTTTTCTGAAGCCAGTCTTTCATCCACATGGTTCTCTTTTTCTTTTTCTTAGCAACAAACAGCACACAAATTGCAAACAAATCGTCATCATCATCACACTCCACCATTTTTACATTCGGATGTTGCGGTTTAATCTTGGGAAAAGACACATGATGTGGATGATGCACCAATCTGTCAAGATAGCGATTTGGCACGGCGATTCCCACTCTGGTTAAAACTGCCTGGTTGGAACTTAGATGTGTAGGGCCCTAAAGTTATTGTCTCATAGATAAAGACAGCATAGCTGATGAACTTACCATTATAGTGGGAGCTGGTTGGCCTACTGACCCTCATCTGGGCTTCATGTATAGACTTGAGTTGTGGTTGGAACATGCTTTTAACCCTCTGCATCTCCTCACTGCCAGCTGTGGCTCCAGTCTGAAATAGTCAAGGAAAACACACACAGTTCATTCATAATCTGATGAGAGCATGTGACCATGATCGTGGCTTCCTGACAAGGTACATTAGGCCACAATTATAGCTTTGGACTGGTAGGCCACAAAAATAATTGACCTTAAATCTTCAAATTTTTCTGGCTAGAGGATCCAATTGTTATTTCACCATCTCAAGAACCCTTTGGGTGCTCACCTTTAATTGGTATGCACTTCCAAACAGGCACTTCAATTTGATTTGCATCTACAGACAGAAGATTAGCCAGGCTATTACGCATGCATATGATGTCATACCGCATGAACTATATGTTAGGGTTAGGGTTAGAGTTAGGATTAGGGTATATATATATAAAAATAACTTATTCAGATTGATCTTAATCTAGATTTTTGCATAAAAAAAACAAAAACAAAAAATGTCATGTTTGACCCGGTTTCCCATGTAAACACTGCTAATTGCCGTTCCCGCACATACACATTATGCCGGCTGACCTTCTGCAGACACGTTTCAATTTGCAAATCTGTGCCATACAGACCCCACTTGCAAATGTAATGCCTGTCTGGATATGCATGACATAAATCAAAAGTATGCGCTCAATGCACTGACTCTTTGCACCCCCAGCAAGTCAGCTATGTTACGAGAACATAAAGAAAGATTTCTGACGTCAGCAAGAACAGATCACTGAACAACGTGCACACCCAATACAAAAAAACAAACTGTTAACTTCTGAAAACTTGTCCGCCTACTACTGAAAATACCTGCTTTTTCCATTTCCATGTTGCAGATATGAAGATGTGGCTAGGAGGTCACTAAAACACAGCTGTTTATCTATCGACAACTGAGTCATTCTGTCTATAGCATGTGCATAAACAACTGGCGGGTGAGTCAGCACTCCTGGAGGACAGAGTTAATGTGGAATCCACAAGCTGATAAACACACGCAACAGTGCACTCCCTGAGTCACACCTGCACCCATACAGAGACATTCCACTTCAACTGCCCCGGTCGGCGATGGTAAACTATTTTCGCCAAAAATTCAGAAAATTCTATCGCACTTCCCGTTTCACTTTTGTCGTGCGGGACTCATATTGCACTAAAAATTATTTTAAAACTGCAAATCAGCTAGTGGGTTCAGCGAAAGCCAGCAGTTGATCGGCCAAAAGTAGAAAAGCCAGTGACAACCCAGAGAGTCGGATTTCCGACTAAAGTCAGAAGTTTGACAACCCTGTCTAGGTGTCCAGGCTTGAAAAGCAGAAGAACGACAAAGCTAAACACAACAGAAAAAAAGTCAATTTTCTGACAAAAGTCGGATAAAGTAGTGTGTAAAAAAACCTTGAGTCTGACCTTGGGTAGATCGATGAGCACCTGGTGACCTTGGTCTGGTCCCATGTGGGCAATATGACTAAAATTTGATGGAGGAGATATCACTCTAGATCGCCTGTCACTCCTGAAATGACAGAACACAACAGTGTCATTTATCGCAAATATCTAACAATCCATACCAAATCCCATACAGAACTAAATGACACTTATTTACAGCAATGACCATAAAAAGTAAAATCATCCACTAATTTCTTTTAGATTACAGTGAGATTGCAACATAATGTTTTGAAATACAAATCACATTTTCTGTTATCAATGTCTCAACAGTTTTCACCTGAGAGCAAGAGAAAGATAAAAACACTGGAGGAATAAACATAGGTAAAAGAGGAAAATAACGTCAAAAGAATATGAAGACCCCAGTGGAAAAACCAGATAAGTCACATTTTATGAAAAATGGGTTATTGTCCCGACGTTATAAAGCTCATCGCTAAGATTTGTTAACCAGAACAGTAATTCGGAAAAACCAGGTAAGTTCTGATAAAAAGAGAGTTTTTAAAAGGGTATACAGTGAAAAACTGTAGACTTCTAAACTTTAATTTCTATTTCTCTCCCCTTGTAGAAAACATAACTTATCTGGTTTATCCACTGGAGTCTTCATATGGGTAACTTTGATAAAATGGTGATGATCCCTCAATCTACACTAGATCCTATTAACTGCAATATAACCACTATTACAAAGCCTAATATTAATTAAAGGCTAGCTTTTTAAATATAAACTACAAGTATAACACTAAATTGCACCCAAAGAATAAAAATATGAAAGAATAAAATGATAGCATAAATAATGCACCTCATTAGTGATTGACTCAAGGTAGAGATTGTTTTGTGAACTTTAAAGAAAACTTGTTTCTTACTAATAAACATCTAGTCTGGCTGATACAATCTATATGCAACATTTGCTACAGATATACAATATTTTCTAAGACTACCAGAGCACCTAAATTACATGAAGAAATAAAAACCAGATCACATAGCTCTATATCAATATGAGGTGTCTTGTCTAGAGGATGATTTGTACTGTGATGTCAATGAGGATTAGACAGGGATAATATGTTTGCGATTATCAGGACAAAGGAGAGGAGAGAAGAGTCTTGGACTGGAGACAGATTGTGATGTCAAGAGAGATGAAGATGTTGATAAGGGGTTATTTAGAAGGAAGAGGAGGAGCAAAGGATAGTCTTGTCTAGAGGAAGATCTGTGGTGATGGTTGTGTCCAGAAAGGTGAGACGAGGGCAATATTTGGATGACACTATTAGAGGATAGGGCAGTCCAGTGTTGTCTTGAGAGAGATCTGTGTTGTGAACTGTGATGTCAAGAAAAGTAAGAATATGTCTTTGCGCCCAGGGCAAATGAGTCAGCAGTCATGCCAGGTGATTTCGAGTAACAGCCGTTTTTGACCGTTTTTTTTTTTTTTTGCTATTTCCCGACTATAATACAAAAAATTTTCTTTTTTCAGCTTAAAAAAGGTTAAATTGTCGTTTTGTGAAAACAGAAAGAATTTTAGTATCTTAGTCAGAAATTAGATAAAAACGACCAAAAATGACAGTAGATCTTTATCGCCTGGCGTGACTTCCGTCTCGTTTGCCCTGGTCACAAGACATATAGCTGAAGTTATTTCAGAGAGCTGTGACTGAGAGGATAGGACAGCCTTGTTTGAGAAAGATTTGTATTGAGAGCTGTGATGGCATAAAGACGAGGAAATAGTGGATGTAATCCTGAACAAAACAGACGACAGGAAAGATGAGAAAAAAAGACAAAATATGAAAATGAGTCAAAAGCTGGGAGTTATAACTGACAATCTGTGACATAAATCAATTGCATAGACTTCTATCATTCTCATGCTAAAACATGAGAAAAAATGAAATAAAAAAAAATTCTGGTACATGTAACAACTCAAAGGTCAAAGGTGAGGAAATCAACCAGGGATTCCAGGTGAAGGTGTCTCAGGGACACAGGCAGCAGGGGGGGGGTGAACAAAATCAACCACAGAACAGGTCAGGGTGACATTTTGTCATGAACAACACGGCATGCAAGGTGAGTATGACAACACATTGAAAAGTTGTGCACAAGTGCCAATCTCAAGGTCAGTCACATTTCTAGTCAGTAATTTCAGACAAATTATGCACCCATGCTCAAGGAAGGCTATTATATACTACATTTACTTTGACGAAATCTTTCAAACCCTGCAAATTTTGCTTATTTCATGACAATTGTCTCTTCATGGAAATCATATATCCAAATGGTATTATGTTGTTTTTTTTTTTCGAGAAACTACAAATTGAATTCTGTAGTAGCACACGTCAATTATTTTTGTGCATCTTTTCATATTCAGCTCACCACAAACCCAAAACCACATTGTAAGCTACAAAACATATCGACGGGGATATCATTTCAACAGCACTCTAAGACCCAATCTCTAGTTCAACTCGTGAGTGGGAATGAATTACTATCACATAATGCTTCAGTTTGTACAATGAGAAAAGTCAACTGAAAAATTATAGCAAAGGAAAGCCATTCCTTTCAGATACATTTTTCTAATCTGGCTTATAGAATACGGGTATATGGTGCAGCTTCTCATATATCTACCATCATCCAAAAAAAAGAAACTTACTAAGATATTTCTCATTACACTGAATCTTAGATACTGTCTTCTACAAATCACTTTACCCTATATATACAGCCTTGTTTGAGCTTATGTTTTTTTGTTTAAAGGAAAAATATGATTTGCTTTCTGTTTGTTTGTTGTTTGTTTTAAACAAAACCCCGTCGAGATAACCTCCACTAGGAGGTTGAAAGACGTATTATGGAACATAACGTAACCTATATGTATAAGTGAAAGAAGCCACATTTTCAAAACAGGCTGCCATTTCTGCGTGCGCCATTACGGCATACAACATGCAATTAGAGCACATCAAAAACAAGGCTCGGGTTCGAACAAGCAAAGGGAAAAAAAAACAACAAAGAAACAACCAAAGTTGTAATTCCTAGATCCAGGCACAGGCAGGAGTGGGTAAAATATACACAGCAAAGCACACAAACAGATCAAAGGCAAGAAGGATGGGAAAGCAAAATCACATTCTAACAGTCACCGAAGGACTCGAGTCATAAGTCAAGCAGCATTTCATTATGCAAAGTGAGCAGTAGACTAAATAAACATCACTTGTTATTTCAACAACAAAACATTTGTAAAAATTAACAATGCCTTCAAAAATAGAAGGAAAAAAAATGGGTCGCCTATTTCCAATTCAATTTATACTTTTGGCAGTCATATATACAATTAATTTATCTGCTTATATTTCATGTGATATGTCTTGTTTCACCTTTTGTCAGTCATAAATACCATTTATTTATCGGCTCATATTTCATGTGATATATCTCACTTTATCTCTGCCTATCACATTTGCTCGCACTACACCTTAACATAATGTAACGAATCATGATAGTGCAGGCTGAGTATGTTGTGTGCGATGTTCACTTGACTGGGCCCATGCAAGTGTGTAGTGTGCGTGCAGCAAAGGTCCCCGAAACTTCGGGAGGACTCTACACGAGTCTAGTTAGATCATGTGTGCATCATGTGTCCCGGGCGCCAGCACATTCGACATAGTTCGAGTAGCTCAGATCGGGCTAGTATATATATGAGGGCTTGGCCGGGGAGAGAGAGAGAGGACAAGTGTACTGCGAAGGTCCCCGAATGTACTGCAGTGAGAGCTGTGTGTATTGGAGCTAGACAGCTGCCCTGAAGTCTGTATGTATATCAAGCCCCTGTAATAAATTCTGCATCATTTCGACGTGAGGATTTCTGTTGTGATTTTTCCACCATTGTGTGTGTGTTTCATCCGCATTCACCGCCTGATCGCCACTTATTAAGGTCGCCACCCATTTAACATCCAGAAAGAAAGTCTGTGACACATAATCTCTGTCATGATCCATTATCTACTCTACTGCTGGCTCCTGATTGAAACAGAACTTATCAAAAATGTCAACTACACAAAGTACGCTTGTGCTCTTGTGCCCATTTTGGTGACCAAATTGTTTACAGGTCCAGCCATATCACTGATCAATTAACATACATAAGTTCTGAAAATTATAAACCGATGAAGGCACTCATTTTTATGAGTTCACTGCCAGCTTTCCTTTTGCTAACAAGCCTAACATTTTCTTCTCTATTTATGGCGACTAATCTGCAAACTTTACACAATTCTCATGATAGTGAATCATAACCTATTTACACATGCAGTCATTACACTGAAGTCTTCGACAAATTCTTGATACTGTCAATAACAAACACTTACTACACTGACACTGTCGAAATATTTCTGTTGCTTTGAACAATAAATATTAATTATATACTGAAGTCTATCGAAATTTTTTTAATGTGAACAATAAATACTAACTATACTGAAGCCTTTGAAATAGTCTTGTCACTGTGACTAGTAAATAGCATCTATATTGAAGCCTTGGTCTATGAAGAAGGCCATTACTTTGAGAGAGTAGTGTAATCATTACAACTATTGAATTTTGCTTTCCCATGTAATACACAGTACAAATGTCAGATGATAAGGTGAGAAGCCAGCGATATAAGATAGAAACAGGTCCTTACGGGGCCGGGGGGGGATTCTGTGAGGAGGGCATTACTTGCCCCGGACCCACATGAGCAATGTGGCTGAAGGACAAGGGGCCCGAAATCTCTCGGTTGCGTCGCTCAGGCCTGTGTGCAACAATAAAACAGCATACATGTACAATATCTGGAGCAAAGATACACGCAGTTAAGAGGTCTGTATTGCTATGCACAAGAGAACAGACTTGAAATGAAGAGAGAGGTGGAATTAGGCAAAGAGTTTCAAGTTTGCAGATTAAATATAACCTAAAAGCATGTCAAGTTTCAAAAACAAAATTCTTGATCTACTTCTTGCAGGGACAGTGCCAGAACAAAAAAAGGGGAGAAAGATAATTTCTCCAAAATGCATGGTATTAATTTAATCCATCAGTGGCTTCATTCCACAGGTTAAGTCACAACATACTTAACATACTGTTTTCCGTATCCGGATAGCTTCTAACAAGTTTTACTATCAGTATGTCCACTAAAATTTTAAGAATCCGTCAACCATGAAGACAATGGTTGTAATGTGAAATAGTTCACTTATCAAACAGTTAGTTGGTAACATTCCAAAAAATTGAACCTACCTTTAAGTAAGTCACATTTTGACAAGAACAAAGAAAATATATATCTACATTACAAACAGCCATGACAGGCTGAACTCAAAAGGGTTAAACCTAAAGGTTATACAGATAACCAAATATCTCTCAGTGCTACGAGGGTTAAGCCATGAGGTAGAGAGTAAAAGGGGATAATATTCGCTATTTCTCACAGGCTTATGAAGTAAAGAAATGGAAATGCGCACATACTGAAAATATTTCAAGGACGTCTCAGAAATAATGACGGGTCTGCGTGCTGGCTACTACAACATTTAGGCCATCAAAAGCCTTGGTCAACAACAGAATTGTTGGAGAAAAAAAACATTACAGAAAAAAGGGTGTTCTACCTTTGATGGTGTATTTTACAATGGATTTAACATGGCTGGTTAAAAAATGGTACTTGCTGTCTAGGACGCTGTTTTGGGTTTTTTTTTTTTTTACCTCATTTTCAGTAAAAAAAGAGAAAAAAAATTTTCACAAAAACTTCACTAATTGAGTAAGTATACAATTTCTTTTGGATGAATGATTAGAATCTTTGTTTACTAATTCATATAATAAGACTAGTGAAATAATGTAGCGGTTTCAATTTGATGGATTACAAAACATACTTTTAGAGTAACATGGGTTTTTCCAAATTTATACATACAATTGGAAAAATATGTCTATATTTATTGGAAAGGTTAAACTTATTTTAACACAACAATTAGTGAATAAGCCTCATGACAGAAGTGCTTGTTTGGTAACACGGAGGTGGGGGGAGAGAGATGGAGTGTGTCAATTTAGCTACAAATTCTTTCTCTATCAGGATGACAATCACATGTGTGAACCAACACGGCCGTGTCAAGACATCATACAATGTTACACAAACAAACACTCAGAGACAACTGCTGCAGAGTGGCCTGCTAGCATCAGGCTTCAGGCAAAGGCTAAAACTATCATCTTTGATGGAATAAATATACTTATCAACAAAATTCAGACCCAAAAAAGGTGGAAAATTGGCCAAGGTAAAGTGGAGAGGAAAGCAAAATAAAAGGCTGACTGTTACGACAGTCATTTTATTAAAAAGAAATCACATTTTTCCAAAGAACACTTCTGTGTTAAGTACTTTTCAAAACACGTATAACAGATCTACTAAGTGTTTTTTTTTAATTTGTTAATGGGTTTATCAACGTACTGTTGTTGAAGTATAAAACTGCAGCACAAATGCAGACAGACACTGATAGTTAGGTTTTCATTGATAAGTTAGGTTTTAATAACGACTGAACTGGTACAAGGAATGCTCAAGATCTGCTCATATGCTGAATCCAAGATAAGTAAGTGAGAAAAATGGACATTTCAAACACTTTTAATCTAGTAAGGAACAGAGGTTGCAATTATTGTTCCATCTCAATTCTCAGACAGCTGTTTTTATTACATATAAAAATTGTAAAAAGAAGAATGAATTTTGACAAGAAGAAGAACACAAAAAAAAAATTGTTTAAAATGAAGTCAGCAAGAAAAAAAAGGTAGAAAGGTTACCCTTTTGAATTCTTCTTCCTTTCAGAGATGCAGGGATGTGAGTTCAAGAGAAATGAAAGAGATCATATCAATGCATCTAAAGTCAAGCATGTTTCAAGAGTGGAAAATTCTCCCCTGCATTCCCAACTGCCAGCTGTTCCACCCACTTTCCCCACTATTATTTATTTTCAACTTGTGGACTAAAGATCACCACAAAAACACATGTTCTCAGTGGTACTGATGCAAGTCCTAGAGGTTACTTTGATTACATTCCAACTAGATCCATATTCCAGTGTCAAATTCTCTTAACCCTCTGAACCCTGTTCCCAGTCCCTCGCCTTCTGGGCCGAAAATGCAGATTTCTCGTTTCATGTCTTTTGTAAATACAAGCCTCAAACACGATCATGGGCGCAGATATTTGTCATCACCATAGTCCTAAATGTCCTTGTCCCAAAGTGACCTATTAGATCAATTTTTAACAATAGTGGACGCATAGGACTGGAGTAAGTATGTCAGCCAGGTCTACCAGGCTGTGGGGTATTTGACACCGAAAAATCTGCCCGGTGTACCAGGCTTTAGGGTTCAATGGGTTAAGCACTCTTTCTTTTCAGGTCTTCTTTTTTTTTCCTTCAGACTTCAAAAACTGGAGATTCTGCCTGGGATTTACCCTTTCTCTTCCTCCTTTCCTTAAACATATTCCCAACACAAAAATTGTTGGTATCCTCTACCACGCCTTTTTTTTTGGGCTTGATTAGATCAAAGAATGCTTTGTACACTTTGCATAAACAAGAGTGAGAGAGAAAGAGCAAGAGAAAAAGAGAGAGAGAGAGAGAGAGAGAGGAGAGATCAAACTGCACTGGTAGTAAAGCCAATGGCATTCCAGTCAAGCTAGTCAGTACCAGTAAGTCAAGTATGCACTGCTGGGCAAAGGATGCTAGACCACCACGTATAAACTTACAGGTTGAAGATATGAGAACTGGAGAGACAGGAATCAACAAAGCAAAGATATGGCTTTAATTTCTATAAGAGTTTTTGCAATGATGAAGCCACATAATCTACAGCTTTGAACAAAACCACATCGTTTCATATCTTCTCCACTCTCATTTCATGTGTCCCCTACTCTCGAGGCAATCTCAGACAGGAAGCAGTAAACAAGAAATATTTACACTCTTAATCCTTTTTCTACACTATCATTTCAAAATCTCCTCATACATGTCTAGAAACAGCTTTCAAGATCTGAGAACAATATACTGAAATACCTAGTAAACTGAAACTGTTTGTGCCTATATCATCAAATTGTCTTTCTGTGATAATTTCTTGCTATGTAATAAGCAAGTACACATAAAAAGTAATATAATAGTTACAGATCAGACCCTCCACTTCAAAGCTAGACCAAATGATATTTAATGAATACAGGCCGTGATATTCTATAATTGCCTTGCTTAGCCCTTCATATACTTTCTAAAAGATAATGTGGTTTCATTTCAGCCGTCTTTAGTATCATTTTAATGGCTGAAGCTAACATAGCTTTTTGGCTATCAATCAATCACTATATCAGCATTTGTAACTGTAATCAATGTACATTCATACTGGACATTTGAATCATGAGCACCAAAGCAAATGCCTTGCTGGCTAGCAATGATCCTGCGGCAGATGTTTGTGGATGCTATCTGCATTAAAAAAAATAACATGCACCTGTTCTTTGTCCACACAGCTGAGACAGTAAGTTCTGCATTCAACATATCTACTAGTTACAATATCTTATCCTTAATTCTCCTTTCCTGTCCTGATGTGTGGCTGAAAAAAACTTGAATTAAAACGACTAAATAAATATGATAAACAAAAAAAAAGAAAGGAAAATTTTGAACACTGCCACATCTCATCAAATTGTTGGTAATTTTATATACAAATACAGAATAACGTTGTCTGAAAGAGATCAACTTTAGTCAGTAAACATAGTCAAATGTTGAGACAAAGTGCAAGAACCAATACTCACGCTTTGCTGGCTTTATCCTCCTGCACTGTTTTGAATGAAAATCTGCGTTTGTTCCGGCTACTCTTTTGTGTGAAGATGTCCATCACAGACAGCTTGTCTTCCTCTGAATTGGGTGGAAGAAGAAATACTATTATAATGGGGGGGAAAAAAAGATAGTTTTAGTGATTCGTTCTGTAATTAAACAGAATACCTAACGAAGCAAAAACAGACTTAAAACTACAACTTGAAGGCATGTTGAGGCACTTTCCATCAGATATCTAAGACTCTTGGAACTACAAGTAGGTCCTCTGTCAAAGAAACATCAATGACCAAAATAGAAAAATAAGTAACACTGCTGGATTACTTAGATCTGAAATGCTGGTTTATACCACACTGAAAGACTCAAAGCTGATGTTTCTCACCACTGTAGACGGCTCGGCAGAGTGAAAGGGTCATATTTTAAAAGAAAGTGACATTTCCCCTAAACACATAATTATATATGCTGTACTCCTGTGCTAGAACATTTGCACCAAATCTTCAGGTTATTAATAAAAACTATTCTTCTACTTCATTTTGGGTATAGGCTGAATTTAGCTTCAATTCAGCTCGAGAAAACGAACTGAACAGCATAATCTTGTTGAAGGTTTTGCTGCAAATGTGAGAAGATTGACTCACAAATACCATTCAGGTGGAATCTCATGTCAGTGTTGTTATGGTAAAAAGAACATTGGCAAGTCCCATAAGAGCACAATGGTAACAAACCTGAGTTGATATCTTTGAAGTAGACAATGTGTTGGGAATCAACAGCATTCAAAAGACTCAATGACCCATCTTTGTTCAAAGGCTTTGTCTGAAACAAGAGGAAATTTTACATTTTTTTATTAGCTATAGCATTGAATTCTCTAGCTGTGTGTGGGTTGTATTTAGTTTTTTTTTCTCCGAGTGTGTAAGTAAATCAAAGTGACCGAGATAAAAAAAACAGGGTCAACGACGGCTGACAATGTCTTGTTGCCAATGCTCTGATGTTTAGGAAAAAAAAAAAAGACTTATAAATGTCAATCATCCATTCTAAATATATGTAACTTTACTGTTGTTCCCTTCACGCACTAAGAAGCATAGAATGAGCAGGTTTTTTAAATGCCTCTATGAACATGGTGCTCCAGAGTGGAATAAAACAGACTTTCTGCTACCAAAGTCACAGTATCCAGCTAACTATATGAATACATTAGTAGCTCATGTGATTCATGAACTGTCTCAGAATGTAATCTATAAAGGTCAAAGCTTCCAAACTGATGTAGGCTGTCTTTCACTGTAGTTTACTGTCACAATTACCATTGTTTGGCAAACTATTCTCGCATACACATTCATTTATCAGAGCGAGCCAGATTTAACTGGATCACAGCGTGGTATCACATTTCAAAGTTATTTTCTCTCAGACCTACCTTTTTAAGGCAAAGTGTCTGCACCCATTCTGAGGTGTTGACGTCAAATATAAAGATGGAATTCTCTGTGTAGCAGGCAAGGTGTGGAGCTGAGTAACCTGGGAGAAAACAACGGAATGATGACATTTACTATCAGAAGACTGCATACAAGCACTGGAAATGCAAACAGTATAAAATGATCAGATTCAGTCTGTGAAAACTCAAGTTTGCGACTATACCCTGTGTTGTAGTACTGATGATATTACAGTGAACATATTCTTAGTTGGATCTTAGTTTTTGCCAGATAATGGGCACATGGGCAACTCAGGCTTCTACACATGCATCAAAAAAAAAAAAAAAAAAATTAACTTGGTGCATGTGTATTAACAACACTCAAATGTCTTGCACCCAGAGCAAGTGAGTCGGATGTCGCACCAGGCGATCGCAAGTTACAGCCGTTTTTAACCATTTTCCAACTTGGATACCAAATTTTTCTTTTCAGGTTAGAAAAGGCCGACTTTTCATTTTGTGGAAAAAAAAAAGATTAAAAATTTTGATATCTCTGTCGAAAAATAGTTAAAAACAGCCGTAACTCGAAACTGTCCAGCGCGATTTCCGACTCATTTGCCCTGGGTACAAGACATATGATCTGTGCAGCTATTGTGCTGCAACTCAATCATTCTCATTCATATCATTCACATGGAATTTTTACCATCCCCTGTGGTAACACAAAAGACAGATATTGATTTCTGTTAATTTATGAAACCAACTAGATACTTTTATGAAATTTGCCTCTGCGTTTGTAGTAAGAATAAATTTACCGATTACAAAACAAGACACAACAAAGAGAGAAAAGAGAGGGATTTTTCTTTAATTTCTGAAATAAATTAAATATTTTTCTTAAGTTTGCCTCAGATTTGTAACTAAACATAAATTTATTTGTTAGCCCGTTCCCAAAATTTCACTTGATGGCCAATTTGTTTATTACTTTTCCCACAATGTATGAAGTCTGTTCAAATCTGACAACAATTACTCAAATTTGCAGCAAAGAATTTAAAAATGATCAGTAGTTTATACAGTCTGCAGAATCTTATTCATGTACAAAATATGTGACTTCACAAGATTGAAGACATTTTGTAAAATTTTGTGTCAAATCTATAGGGGGGTTTTTCCATTCGTATGCTACGTAAACTTTCAGAGCGGCACAGACGTGACCAGATGGCTACTCACTGACTGCTACAGGCTGGGCTGGCCAGAGGATCTCTCGTGCCCGACTGCGGTTTCCGCTGCTGTCCACATAAACACCAACCACTGGGGGGAACAGAGACACAGCCGTTACTGAGTGTATAGGAATGTAAACCTTAATTTTTATCTCAATCAAGAAAAAAAATGGCCTAAAGCAAGAAACAAAGAAAGAAACAAAGAAAGAAGAGAAGAAAGAAAAGGGAAAAGAGACAGGAAGAAAGAATAAATAAAAAGTTGAAAAGAAGAAAGAAAAGGGAAAAAAAGAAAGAAAGGAAGAAAGAAAGGAAGAAAGAAAGAAAGAAAGAAAGAAAGAAAGAAAGAAAGAAAGAAAGAAAAAAAGAAAGAAAGAAAGAAAGAAAGAAAGAAAGAAAGAAAGAAAGAAAGAAAGAAAGAAAGAAAGAAAGAAAGCCAGAGAAATATGGCACATATATAAAGACCAAAGGTCTTTTTTTTCCAGGTGTTTTTCTGGGGTTTAACAAAAATTTCCAAAGGTTTGAAAAAAAAAATGTAGAGGACATCAGGTCTCGGTCTTTGTTTATTACTCACAGCGAAAGACGAGAAGGTATTCTTTCTGAGACAATTCCACAGCTAGCATGGCATCGATGGGATTCTGTACCAAGAAACTGAGACTGTTGTCATCTGTGTTCACCAGAGCTACAAACAGAGAAAAATACTAATATAACAGCAAACTAACAAATATGTACACACAAATAGAGAAAAATACCAATATAACAGCAAACTGACAAATATGTACACACAAATAGAGAAAAATACCAATATAACAGCAAACTGACAAATATGTACACAAACTAACAGCTAACTCCATGAACATATTTTTCTCTGTGCAGCTTGCAAAGAATTTCCCAACCATTTATGTCGTACAATTGATTTGTTCCCACCAAGCACAAGGCTGGAAATCCCCGTAGTAGGGGGCACAAACGCAAGTTTGCCGCACTTTTCAGTTTGACCCTGCTACGGTGGATAGGAAATGTATGACTACACCTCTTCACCGTGAGCCTGTTGAACCTAGATACCCTCCAAAAATGGTAATATGAATAGTGTTAATGATATAATGATGTAGGAAAGCACCTGATGTACTTCCAGCGTTGGGTTTTTCACGCAATTTTGTGTGCTGCTATTGTTGTGGGATTTCATGGTGGAATGTAACACACATTAAGTGACTTCTATTTTTAGCAGGGGATACAAACACTCCGTCAGGGATTTCCAGGTTTGTGCTTAGTTGACTATGAATTATTTCCAAGGGCACAAACTAATGAAATATTATAAACTTTTGCAAAAATCTGTTATTCATATTTCAGCATGATAAACTATACTTTCACAAAAAAATGTCTTAAAAAATTAAGACGACTGTCTACCGGCAACTAATCAAAAACATCAAAAAAGTTGAAAAACAATAGAAAGAACTTGGTATTGAGATAATAAGGTAAACTGATCTTGTTGGCCAAATTTTCGAGCCCACTTGGCTCTTTGTCGGGGCAAACCTTACTATCATGATCCACTCTTACACATCACTGTCATTTGCCGTCCACGTTTGGAGCGTCTGAATAGTTTATAGCTAGGACGAAAAACCTATTTTACAGTTATAATTGTGACAGTATAGCAATAAAAATCATTTTGTGGGTGGCTTTACATCTGATGGTTTATAGTGTGTTCGTTAGTAGTTACCTTACATTACATTCTGTAATACGTCTTACAACCTCCAAATGGAGGTTATCTTGACGGGGTTTTGTTTGAAAAAAAAAAAACAACGAACAAACAAGCAAACAAAAAACAAATAATTTTTCTAAAAAAAAAAAAAAAAAATTCCTTTAAAAGAAAAAAAGTTTTGGTCACTCGTGGGTCCCTTGCTATTGCTGTTTTGGTATGTCAAATCCCTAGCGTCCATACCTCCTTCTCTATTTTTCCTACTCTATCTACACAGGGATAATGTGTTAGGAAGAATACTTCGATTCTTATGAGCAGCTCCTTACGAAATTGTCCAATAGACAAAGGGTCATGACCTTCTGTCACACTCTCAAATCCAATAAAATGGGTCTACAGAGTTGTACTCACTCATGGGGGCAGCATCTCCTTGCACACAGTAGATGGCAAAGCAAGAGGGATAACCTACACACAAGCGATCACTCATCATCTCCACACATTCCACTTGGCCTGGAACCTGGGCATAGATCATCAACCATGAGACCATTAATTACTATCGCTGTGCCAATGCAAGACCACCTCTTGATCTACACAGCACTGCTGAATCAAACTGGGCTTGCTGACACATTTTCATAAGACATAAAGAAAGGGTTAATACAAAGCCTTCTCTTTGATCAAATGGGTGTTTTTCATGCTTTTCCTGGGTATTTGTTTAAAGAACCCATAAATTCTTTTACACAGGGTGTCCTAGAAATTGCAGACCATCCTTTTTCGTTATCAGTTTCCCACCTTGAAACTGCCCCAATTTATTTTCTATCCTCAGACTGAGTTATGGCCGAGAAACTAGGAGTTGAACAAGGAATTCAACTTGTTCTCATGTTCGGATTATTATCAATAAAAATGTTTTAAACCAGGTCTAGGACACACTGCAGATTTATTTAAAGAATCCATCTTGGTTTATTTCCTAAAACAACATGGCTTTAATATATGTACGAAAAAGGTAACTTCAGACAACTGATATAATTAATGAAACATCTGATTCCATTTACCTAAAAAAAAGTGTGGCAAACTGATCTTGTGCGAACAGATCAACTAGTAACAGCGTTTTGAAGGAGTCATAGAGCCATCTACATTATCAAAGCTTGGGATATTTCTATCAACTATATCATCTTGACGACATGTTGGACAAGTTCGCTCATATGAATGAAATAAATAATGGACAGCTTGACTGAGATCTCGACTTTTCCTTAACAATTAAAGAGAGCTGTTGTCATACGCCTTACCTGGATGTCTTTCATTTTCCTGTATCTTTGCCTCGTTCTATTGACTTCATACACCTGTACGGTGCGCTTGATGCCGACACACACGCAGCAAGAGCTGCCGCCATGGGGCTGCCGAATTTCTCCATGGCAGAATATGTGGCAACCTTTGGTTTCATTGATCTTGATTGGGTCTGAGTCGTGGCCTTCCAGGGCTGCCATGTTCAGCAGTTTTATATGCCTCTGTTTGCCTGCAAATATACCACAAACACAATATTGTTCTCATATAAACAGAAAAAGGCTGAAGTTTAGCATCACTAGATTTATTTTTTTACATTTATACTGAATAAACAAATCAATGGCTTTTATGATCGATACCCTTACGCTAATGTCTTTCGGTGGACTACATATATCATCTTCTTGCTAAAAACTATCCTCAAATATTTTTATCGGTAGACTTTGATCTATGTTCAAGTTTTAACTTTGAGGATTAATATTTTTAGAAAAGGGAAGACAGAGGGGACAAGAGCAAAAGGAAAATGCTAGAATTGAACAGGTTTGTATTTTCTGACAGTTCAAACTAAAATCTGACAAATAATAATTTAAGTATATTGATAGTATGGCAGCTAGAGAATGAAAGTGTCCAGAGACAATGTCCTTACCACTGATATAGACTACCAAACTTAGCTGTTGCTCTAGCACCAATTCTATTTGATAGACCTGCTTTCTCTCACTGCGGTCGCCCACACGGATTATCTCTGGAAAGAAAAAAAAAAAAAAAAAATCAACAAAAGACAAACCCCTTATCAGAATAGAAAAAATGCGGTCTCTTCAAAGGCCAAGACAATTAACACCATTACTTGTATATTTTCTGGTCTTCCATGTAACAACAATATTCAGTTCATTATCATCAGACAATCACTTTTGATAGTCACTTTTTGTTGGGGGGGAAAAAAACAACAGAATTTGGATTAATTCTTTTAAAAAAACACAACACTTCCTAGTAACAAGAGCTTTCCACCCCTACATTAATATAATTCACAAATTCTATGCTATTGAAGTCAATGGTCTGGTTGCAGAATATTGACGAGTAATGATAGGAAACAGATCATACAAATCTTCAAAATATAAACATAGATAATCCCTGGCATTACTGAGTTAAGCTAATGTTAATGTCTTTGATTCAAAAGTCAGTTTTCATACTTACGGTCTTTATTGAGTTCAACAACATAAAGTCCATCTTCTGTGCCCAAAACCAGCCGTGAGGAATCTAGAAATCAAAGACAAGAATAGGGGCTTAGCACAATTTAAATTTTGTGGATTTTTTCTTGTATTCTACAGAGCAGAATTACTGATATCATGAACGGAAGGGTGTAAAATTCATTTATATTCACTAATGATATCAGTTCATAAATACTCACCAACGATTGCTGCACAGTGTGTGCTTTTCACCAGAGAAAGTGAGTTATCACATACTTCTTGAGCGCTATATACCTGCAAATAGTAAATGGGAAAAAAAATGTTCTCTATGTTACTTCAGTACAAGACAATTCATTTCAAATCATAAGACTTTAATCAGCCCAGAAATAATCATTGGTCGAGTAAAGCTCAGTTTTTTATCTCGCTAATCCTAATTTCACTGTGTTTTATATCTAAAACAGTTGTTAAATATATCATATCAGAAAATGTGTTCAATTTCTCACAAATTTAAACACCTTTCTAACTGATCAGCTATAAACAGGGGCCAGCTGGTATTTTAAAGTTCAAGGGTAGGCAAGGGTGGGATGGGAATCTGATCTGACTTGTCTGTTACTTCAATTTCATTTACCACACCAAAACTTTGTGTCAAAATAATGAGAGCACCAAATTACAAAACCAAAGATAGTGATTTACTATGATCAGTTCAATATGATGCCGATTTCACTCCATTCCCACAACATTAATGAAAAGAAAGTTGGGCTACACGTATTACTGCTGTATGTTTCCATCCTGCCAAGTCCGATTACTCCAATTTAAAACGAGATGCATGAACACCCAGCCATCTCCACATTGTGGGACATGAAAAGTAAATAAATACAAGCAAAATGTGGGAAGTCTTTTCAAATCTGAGAACATTCACCCAAATCCCCAGCAAAGAATTTGTACCTTATTGTATATTTCAAGCTGTGTTCACTTTTCGTTGTTCAAATACCAACAATGTTGAGATGATTATGAAATCAGTTTTTTTAATCTCTTGTTAAATTTGAGGAATCCGATGCTGGCAGACAGAAACACTGAGCCTTGCTATTATTCATTTTCCTACTGCCGTATCTTAGTCAAAGTCCTCTCTCTCTCTCCTGGGAAACATAACATGCTGAATGACAAAGTCAGACTTTACTTTATGTTTCGTATCTTTTTTACTTACACTCTTGTTGGGTAGATGCTTGTTGCGCAATATTTTGTGTAGCTGGTTCAAAATTGTCAGCCAGTTGTCTTTTTCTTTCTCATTTTCTGCTAACAACAGAATCTGGTGCTGAGATCCTGGAGGGTTCATCTCTGAAGTGGTCACCTGCAGCCAATAACAACAACATCGTCATGGCCAAGATACCAATTTATTAAAATATGTCCCAAAAAAAATCCTATAAGCAAAGTTGAAATTTACATCTTGCTGGGCGGAAAAAAAAAATTTATCAAATAAATCCGGTAAATAAAACGGCATGTCTTATTCTAATTTACAAGTTTGGTTTAATTATCATGTACCAACAAGTTTTTTTTAAAAGAAAAGAAAGAAGGAGGGAGAGAGTAGGTACAAATGTGCAAAAACAGAACAGATATGCCAAGTGATGGTGAAAAAATTATAGGTGTTGAAAAAAATGAAAACAAGTACTCACTCTAAATATGCAAGGAATATCCTTTTTGTTGGCATGAATCACATCACTGGGCAAAACAGCCGCTGCGGAAAAGTCTTCGTCTCTGCGGGGGAAAAAAAAAAAAAAAATTTAAGCAGTGTATGTTGTTCTATAGATTAGTAATATTGGAGAGAAGAGCTAAACCAATCAAATAAAATGGCAATGTTGGTCACAAAATAAAATAATAAATTAAACACAATGACCAAATCCAGTGGGAAGGAAGAACTAAGATTCCCACATTTATCCAAAACCTAAACTGCACATAAAAAAAAAAAAAAAAAAAAAAAACCTCTTCTGGATTTATTCTATTTGCTAAAGTATTACAAAACCAGCGAACAATTTGTTTTAAACATTGTGTCAGGTGACTAAATCTGTCTAATGAACATTTTTTTCTAATTAACAACATTTCATTTCTTCAAGTTAACAACACAGCAAACTGTGCAAGATTTCAAACTAAAGGCAGCCGGTGCCACATCATTTTTTTATGGATCTAAACATCTAAACTAAAAGATACTGCATTGAACTTGGAAACATAGGTAACTGTGGTCTAGCCAGGAACAAACCCACATACCTCATGTCCAACACTTGTTGGACAGGCTGAGTTGGCCAGTTTTTGTCGGCAGGAATCTCATAAAGGAACAGCTTGAAATCACAGACAACCATATATTCCTTTATCCAACCTCGCTTAATACCCCCTACTCTTGGGATCTGCAAATTCACAAACATATCAGGATGGATTAATACATTATATAACAACTAAAGATAGTTGCCATCCCAAACCAGCACATTAGTGCAACCCTCTATTAATGCACCCCAAAGTTTAAGGGGGCTCGATAGTAAAAATTCACTTTTTTTAAATTCTACTTAAATGAAGCAATTAATGTGATTATAATGTAATACAAGTTAAGAAATGATCATTCA
>JBCEWB010285394.1:1310-11497 GCA_039654565.1 Peronia peronii
GTGTTAGGGCGTCACAGATGACTTGACATTTTTTTTCCATTCTTCCATTTCTCCTGTCTTCTTCTGTTCTCAGGACTTGGCGAGAGGCTGCTTTATCCACCTTTTGATGTTATCCCCCTAACTTTATTTGATGCTTCCTCCTTCCACACCTTCAAGCTGAGGCGGTGTCTGGCATGATGGTCTTTAAAAGTTCAGATGACCTTGCGACATGACCTCACCAATTAGGTTTCTGACTTTAACGGTCGAAAGGAGGTCGCTGTGTGATCCAATATGGCTACCCTAACCTTACAAAGGATTTCATCATTTGTGACGAGATGTTTGTATACCAAAAAGTCGTTTTTGTAGTTTGTAGCATATAATGTGTCACAGTTTCTTGTCTTATAACCAAATAACAGCTTAAGATACTAGAAACATGGCTGATTCCTCTATAGTATGAGTGCTTTGTGAAGTGACCCCCCCCCCCCCCCATACCCCCTTTCCTCTTTTCTTACTCCATCCCTATTCTCATCTCCTTAGTAAATACACAAAACAGAATCACAGGTCAGACGGACACCTACATATACAAATGTTGTCCCTGAGACGCTCCACCATGCCGATCAAAGAGTTAAAATCCGGGGCCTCAAACAGGGTCTGCAGGGACGAGGCCATGTCTTCCACCTCCTGTCTCAACACTCGATTTCCCACACCGACCACAAAGATGGTGATGCCCTGTGGGGGGAGAACATGTGACAGTGTGCGACAACTGGTCAAAGAATAGCTGTTGTTATTATTTTGTCATGATCCTGATCAATAGTCCAATCAGCAAACATTACGCTGTGGACTGTCGATCAGTTAGTCCGCCGGTCAGTTAGCCTGCCAATCAGTTAGTCTGCTGGTCAGTTAGTCTGCCAGTCAGTTAGTCTACCGGTCAATTAGTCTGTTGATCAGTTAGTCTGCCAGTCAGTTAGTCTGCTGGACAGTTAGTCTGCCGGTCAGTACTTCTGCCAATCACTTTGTCTGCCGGTCAGTTAGTCTGTCCGACAGTCTGCCGGTCAATTAGTCTGCTGGTCAATTAGTCTGTTGATCAGTTAGTCTGCCGGTCAGTGAATGATTCTCTTGATACTTTTCATGTTCTGTCCGGCTATACCACAGCGTTCAACACTAACCGCTCAAATTCTGTGAACTGATCGTGTATACATCAGAAGACTACATTGTAACAATATATTATTGTTACGGCCACATATCAGACCAAAGCAGCGAATGTCTTGGTTGTGTTTATTAAGACAATATTTCTCTGGACTAATCAAGGCCAACCGGTAGGTCAAGAAATTCTTGGAGATGTGAGATGGAGGCTGAGATCAAGAAAGCACGATCGATTTGGAGCAAGATCTAAGAGACTGGAAAACTGGGAAATCGTTTGTAGAGGACGTATGGTCCACTGAGATTCAAAGGGTTAAAGATGATGATAAATGATGATGATCAGAAGGTTACAATGAAATGTTACGGTGATTACCTCGCTTTTGGCAATGGCCGCTTGGTCTCTGGTCTCAGAGGGGTTCGAACTCAGGCCATCCGTGATGACAATGGTGATGTGCGGCACACCAAGCCTGCCTTGGGCACTGACCATCTCCCGCACAGTGCGCAGTCCCAGACTGGTGTTGGTCTTGCCCACTGGAGGCTGGATCAGCCCTGAGGCTGCCTGTTTCAGGGCCTCTTTACCTGCAGGAACACAGTCAATGGATTGTAGAGCATGTGAAACTATTCAACTTCTGTGTAATTCTACAACTACCATTCTTGACAGCACCAGGTGCAGCTAGTGTGAGCAGATGTACACTATCCACTAAACTGGTGTGCTTGACACGATTTATATTACCAATCACATAGAGCTAAAATCACCAGCACTGCTGATTAATCTGCTATTTGCTATTGCCAAGACTATCACTAGTAAGGCGGAAACTGTGATGATGATCAAGATAATGGAATAGAGCAAGAGAAAACATAAATATGTGAGGAACTAGCAACTCCTCAGTAAGTAGTTATTATGGTAAATCTGTCACCTCATTGCTTACAATGAACTCCAAAGGTCGAAGTCGAAGAAACGTCTACCACAAGTTAAGAACAATACACAAATAAGACACAAACTACAATGTTTCATAACCGAATGGTGAAAATGTCTGTTCGCAATTGCACAGTCGAACATAATCTGACCAAACGCTTTTTTTTTATTTCATTTTAGTTATTTCTTCATTTATTGGTTACTCAGAATAACGTCAGACAGCCAACTAATCACTAATGTATTCTCTGAAAAGGCCGTTCTACTCATATTCGTTATATGTAACAAGAGCGATCACAAAACAAAACCTCCATTTTCTCTGACTTAGTGGTTGCCGGGAGAAGGTGTTACATCAGAGTACGCTGTCTATGACGTACGAGAGACCGACCTCTGAAAGGTTGCAGGGGGACCACATCTCCAATCCCCGAGCCATAGACGATGAGACCGACGTTGATGGAGTTGAAGCCGATGTCGATGCTGTTGATGATGTATTTGACAAACTGTTTGCCCTTTATCCAGTCTGGGCCGCTGATACTGTAAGAGCCGTCGATAAGAAAAACCACATCGGCGGGCTTGGAGCACGGGAAGGCTATGCGGTGAGGGAGGATCAGAGAACCAGTTAAAACCTGAACCTCCTGTTTTTTCAGCCAGCTAAATTACTGCACGGTGAAGTGCCCGGCTTGTGCCTGGCAAAGGGAGGTACTTTGGCATAGGGTTAAAATGGCTCATTATTAAGCAGTCATAATGAAAACCCCTCTTTCTGTTTCCATTTTCTAGCATAAGGCAATACAACAAGAAAATGGTTCTTAACTTTAGATGTGTCAAGGAGCTGATCTGCCAACAAAAACTACGCTTATACCTGGAATTCCTTTCCTAACAACTCACAATATAGAAACATAGATCTGCTATTCTCTTATTTTAAGGCATAAACTGTTCTATCTAGACATTGTTGGACAGAATAGTAATCGCCACTTCAGTTCACAAATGTTTTAATGTTGTATGTCCATTTTCATACAAGGCTGAGAATCAGGGCATCTTTTTGAGACTTTAACTAACATCAAAACTGAGGCACTGTTATGGTTGGACATAGTCTGAATGTAAAGTGAAGGGTTTGTATCTTTCATCCAAGAACGGTCTTGACTGAGCTTTTTGGTGAACGAATCCTCACATTTGCTTGCAATGGACATACAACACGTGGAAACTAAGACTACGTACTGTAACTCCATCATTAAAACCTGAACATTCCTGCAATTTCTATGGATATTGTTATGATGTTAATAAGATAACAGTATCAAAGTTCAGTGACAATAATTGGACATGACAGTTTACGATAAAGCGGGCCAGTACTCACGTGGGATGAATGGACTGGTGGTGGGGATAGGTGTGGTGCTTGTGGTAGAGGATGTGGTCGAAGGCGTGGTCGGCACTGTCACAACTGACACAGAGAAGCCGAAATACGAAAGGGTCACAAGGAGGCGAAATAATTACACTAGATGAAGGGACGATGATAATAAAGATGATGATAACGGTAATAGTGATATATTTATATCATTTTCACTTCGGTCTTTCGGCCTCCATAGAAGGCTCTCTCGGGGCTGATTTCTTTCTGTTTATATTTTGAATGTCTATGAGTTGGATAGACAGTCTCTGTCTTATTCTGCAAAACATTTCCGTCAATACTGGTGACAATGGTGACGATGATGATGACGATGATGATGATGATATTGTTGTACTTCCATTACTGTTTTGACTCGGTTACTCTTTTTTAATAAAAATGGTGACGAAATGTTGGGACTTTGAGGACATTCCCCTCATTAAGGTATGCGAATGTCATTCGTTGTTTGTTTAGGTTACTGTACTATGATGGTTGTTGGTTGATACTGACTTGGTCTAGACAGTTGTTTTGATAGTTGTTCTGTAAAAAACGATGACAGAAACCACCAACATATGCGAATAGGCTGCACACACATATATTATTGTCACAAAGTTCTTTCATCTATGAGACAGATGACTAAATATTCCTTTACACAAGAGCCAAGCCTGGCTGAGTGAGCCAGCACTGTGTACTCACATTCACAGATGATCTCCTGGAGCTGAGCGACCACACTCTGTAGCTGGGCGAAGTTCTGCACCTGGAACAGACGTTTGGGATTCTCAGGCCCCACAATCTCCTCGAGTTCCTGGGGAAACGTCTCGTTCCCGACCCCGAGGGCGATCAGGTCAATGTTGTACTCGGTCCTGGCTCGACGGGCTTCCTGTGGAGTGTATCGAGGGGGGCGGGGGGAGGGGGAGGGGGGGGGGAGATGATCATGATAGATGGAGCACGAGTATTTTGGACGAAGACATGACCTGAGAGATAATAATTTTGGCGGAATTTTTTTCATTCTATTCCTGCTAGACAAGACTCAGTTGGTATTAGCTAATATGCTACCTCTTGGGCCAAGAGCTTTATTGGTAGTCAATTATTTTATCTTATCTTATTTTATTCCATTTCATTTTATTTTATTTCTTTTAAATGTCATTTCATTTCACTCTTTTTTTTTATTTCTTGTTTGTTTTTTCGTTGTTGTTGTTCTTGTTGCTGATTGGACATTAGTAATATTAACCAGACTATCATATATTGTCACTAAGGTCTAAATAGTGAAAAAACAAATTAGCCCACGATATTCAACGTTTTCTTGGAAACCGTCAGAGCGCCATTGTCCCAAACAAAGAATAATTCTATGAAATGCGCAATAATATTATGTTTATCGAGGAAAAATGACATGGCATTGATAATCACAACTATGTACATGATACCACAATGACCAAATGTCAAAAAAAGGAAAGCAAAACTATTCAAGAAAAGAGAGGATATAAGAAGGAAAACGACAGCTTACATAAAAGGCGGCCGAGACGTTGGTGGACCTCCCGTCTGTGATGAGGACCCCGATCTGTTTGGCGTCAGCATCGATACGCCCCTGGCTGTCCGACATTTCGATCAGTTTGGCAATGGCTCTGGCAGTGTCCGTCCCTGCACACATGTAGCATGGGTTGGAGGAGGGACAGGAGACGGAACGAAGGAGAAAGGTTGGAAAGAAAGAATTTGAGTGAAGGAACTATGAGGTTATGAGAATGACAACATGAAATTTTGCATAGACAGCTTGAGCTTTGCTTGAGTCACACAGTTAGCCTAGTCTGTTACACTATATCCAAAATATTGAAAGATTAAAATTTATGCTGCATTTTTTAAAAAAAATATTTTAGTGATGTCGGACAGATTTTAATGCACACAGAATTCTCGTTTGGTAGCCCTCAGTGGAAATAGTGCAGAACTTTGTCTCAGCTCTAGATTGTCTCTAGCACCTCAGCACTAAACTTTACTTTATCAAACGTCCAACAGTATTCAAATTGCTTTAGCAATCAAAGTTGATACTGAGGTCACAGTTAACAAACTATCAACAACGACTTGCTGATTAATGAGAGATGCCCATAATTAACAGTATATTTCATTTCAAGAAAGACAACTCTACCTATGTCAGTTGGTGAAACAATCAGGTTTTTCTTTGTGTGTATTTTGTTTCTTTTGAGTTAAAGTCAACCTGGTATAAATGAAGCGGCAGAAAACAGTCCATTCCAAGTATCACGTGACATAAGTCGACTGAGTCGAAGAGCAGAACATATGGACCAATGGCAGGCTTCCTTTCTTACCTTGCTTGAGCTGTACCGCTTGTCGTAATAAACTTTTCAATTGGCTCTTAGTCTTGAAGGGTTGCAAGTCGATAACCTGGGGTGGAAAAAAGAAAGACAGAGATACAGAAACTCTTCTCTGCTCATGAAATGTCGGTCTACTTGTTATTGTCCAATTCCGAATTTTATTTGATCTATGTGATGGATTGTGATCGTATTGAGGTTTATTTAACGAGTTCTGAATTTCTTTAGATCTGTGTAATGAATTCTGAATTCCAATGTATAACATTTCTGAGTTTCTTTGAATCTTAATAACAAATTGTGAATTTTGTTAAATCTACCGAGCCAGTTTTGAAGGTCTTGCAATTTTTCGAACAGTTCCGAAGCTCTCTAGATCTTACATCACCAACTTTGATTTTTTTTTCTTTCTTTTGATCTATTGGACAAATTTGAATTTGTTTGGATTGTTTTTACCAATTCTAAATTTCTTTAGATCTATCTCATCAATTGTAGATTTCCCCAATCGATGTAGAGTAGAATCGCTCAGATCTGTCTTTGAAAACGTCTTTGATGAATCGATAAATGAAGAACAATAAACTTCATCATTCTTTCGGTGTGCATGTCATTATCTGTGCAGTAATGTGATGTAAAGGATTTAGCCTGACTCAGCTGGTGACAAACATGTTCAAAGCCATTTTAATAGATCCAGGCAGGACGAATCGAGAAATCCTTCGACATTGAAAATTAAAGCTACTAAAATCAAACGAGAACTACTCCATTATCTTAAGGCGATCAATTTTTTTTTAATCTGACAATATTCACGCAGTTTTCGAAAACAGTGAAATCATCTGTAAATTCCCGTCTTTATCAGACCATTTTTTAGGCATATGCTATTAGCTTCGTGGTTGTCATGTAGATCAACGGCAGTAAAATGTTAAGCGGCATCATCTTATTTCTCACATATTATACCCCGCTAGGCATGAGTTTATTATAATTTCATGTCTTCATAGATCAGTCTTCAATCTTATCTTCTACAGGAAACCATTATCATGAAACAAAAACCCGTCGAGAAACCTCCACTAGGAGGTTGAAAGACGTGTTACAGAACGTAACCATTATCATGGCCTTGCAATAGATCACCTCATACAGAAAACGCTAGCTCTTGTCCCAGTGTGAGCTCACCTGCCCAATGTCCTTGCTGTAGACAATGACACCCACATGGATGGCGTACCGCTCCACCTCCAGGTTATCTATCAGTACAGCCACAAAATCTTTCTCTTGTTCCCACTCGGTGTCTTTGATACTGAGCGAGGCGTCCATTAGAAACACTACGTCAGCCGGCACGTCACAACGTCGCTCTGTGGAGGTCCACAGCCAAAAGTAATGATGTGTACATTATTCCAATAAAATTTAAATTGGCATCTAATTAATGACAAATTAATGCCTGTCCATTTGGTTTCGTACTCCGAACACACGTCTAGTGCTGTGCGGTTTATAAATGAACATTGTTTACGATTGATCTATTTATTGCCATTCTATTATAATTTCAGTGAGAGTTAAAGTGAAATATTATTAGGGAAAATATAAAAATATTAATTTGTTCATTTGATTTACGATAGATAAATGTTGGCATGAAGACGTGTTCAGTTGTTTGGAATGTGTTTATTGTTGATGATAGACAAGATTCCTGTTATTCATTTTGATGCAATAAGAAAATAATGTGACCCAATGGACCTAAAGACAATATCTTTCAATCAAACTTACACTCTGGAAAAGAAGATGTTCATAATAGCAAACTCAGCACAATCTATTGAATATAGAAAGTGTAGGTTAAAGTAGGTGTGAAGTGTAAAGGCGAGACCCCTGAGTCCCCTTACTGTGGGGTCTCAGCTTTGCACAGCACATCCGGCGCGAATATTTTCAACCTGCAGTCCGATCCTACTGGACCCAGTCCCATTCTTGTCTTCTTGAGTACATGTGCAAGGTACAATTATACGTTAGCTTACTAATCGAAATCAGTTACAATTTGATTTAAAAAAGCAAGAACATTATTTCGACTTGAATTATTCGTTCATAATATGAAACAAATGCCCACAGTATACTCTCAATAAGCTCTACCATTTCGACATATCTGTCTGACATTTCGACTTGAAGTACCAGTAGAGCCACAGTCCTATGTCAATATTCCTGAGACAACAAAGGACTGAATTTACCAATTTTAAAATAAGTTCAGAGCTAGACATACGCCTACCTAGAATTCCATGCCGGCTGTTTATTCATTTATTTCTTTATTTTCTACCGGAAAACGGAATTTTGTAAAACGTAAACAATCAAAAAAAAGTTAAAAGTGGGGAACATGTGAAATGACATAAGAGAATCACAGATGCAACTTTGACAGAGCTGGTAGCGTACAATGGGGGGCGGCTTTCCTGATAAATCTTATAGATCCAATAGTGACTATAAACAATTTCCCATGAAATACTCTATGGGCTTATGTTCTTTCTTCCTTACTTCCATTTTGATCGTATGAAGGAAACAAAACAAACCAAGAATATCAAATATTTCCATTTTTCTTTCCTTCCTTTTTTTTTTTTCACTTTTGAGGTCCATAGACGAGGGTTAATAGGTTTAGATTAATAAAGAATTGATTGTACAATAATTAAACTTAATTAACAGGGAAATTAAACTTCCCTGACGGTGCAAGAAAGATCAATGCATGAATCGCTCCCATGAAGAAACCCAAAGACACAATAATATGACAAAGAAATGATATACAGACCGACCCCTGTCACTGACCTTGTCCATAGCTCAGCTGCACTGCAATCATCAGTAAGACACAAATTCGACATCCGCTGGCCATGGTGTCTCCTAGCATCCAATCTTGAAAGAACATAAATACACTGGTTGATTTGCACATTCTAAATTAAGCTATGCCGTTAGTTACGAGTGCAACAAATGGGGCATCAATGTGCCATCTCATTGGTAGGCAAGTGCAATCCAATTGCATGCATTGATATCCTGTGTCACATGGAGCCAAAACGAAAGCGACGTAACTGTGCAATTATACGCGGATGGGGGGGGGAAGTGGACACGCCTCCCCCCCCCCCCCCCCCCTTCCACAACCACTGCTTTAAAACAAAAGAAAAGAAAATAAGTTATTCTGTAAATAAAACAGCTTGTAATGATAACATGGTTCCTACATAAAAAAACTGACATTCATTTTTTCTTTCAACTATTCTTTTCTTTTACTTTATTTTATTTTTATTTTATTTATTAATTTTCGAATTCATTTGTTTCTTTCTTTTTTTTTTTCAATTTATTATTTATGTATACTATTTATTAATTTGTTTTTTGTTTGTTTGTTTAGGTCTTATGATTTATTATTTAGACATTTATTTATTTGTCTTTATTCATCTATCGATTTTTTTTCTGTTTCATTTATCCCCACATCACAATTTTTCGAACATTAGCAACCTCATCGCCGACAGAACATATTTTCATCCATACAAAACGAAATATCCTCGCCCATCATCCAATGTGCGAGTTGCGCCTGCAGACCAGAACGCAGTGAATCAGCCAGGCAAGAGAACTGTTTCAATTATCACCTAAACCTTCATATAACACGTCTGGTTGTACTTCGAAAGAAAAGTTAGTCATGCTGCCCAAAACTATGGAAGTTTGATTTTGAAAAAAAAAAAAAAGAAAACAACAATAACAAACAAAAAGCAAACACACACACACACACACACACACACACACACACACAAATATGTCCGTTATAAAATCAGACTGATGATAATTTTCAGGTAAAACTAACTTTATGTAAAAGAACATTATTCTTTTCTACTTAGATTTCGATTCTTGTTTTCTTCATTTTCAGCTTGATCAAAACAAACTCTTAGTCATTATTATAGTTCTATCCGTCACATCTTAAGTACTTAAAAAAAAATCCATGGCAAATTCCAAAAGGGAGTCGGAAGAAAAAAGTTATTAAAGACATCAAAATCGCACCAGCAACTCAAACTATAGCACGTTCAAACTGACTTCCTAATTTGCAATGTTAAAATCGCTTACAACACCCACCTTATCAGCCTCAGCTGTGGTAAATGTTATTATCCGTGGGGGAAATTTGTCGTATTAGGTAATGTTTCATGTTAAAATCTGACTGCCAATTGTAAAATCCAGGAAAAAACAAGGCTTGTGTTTGCTGGTTCGCCTTGTCTTTGTCCCGGAGCTCGACGACCACACCTCTGAACCTGTTCTAGATATGCTGGTCTTGGCCTGACGAGTCTGTCAAGGCCAGTTAGTGCTCCGGTGAACTTAAACCCGGAAGTGCGAAAAGACAGGTTTTGACTAAAAATAAGGACATAATTCTCAATTTTTTGTCTTCCCTCCTACGGCGTAGGTTAAACAACAACAACAACAACAACACAAATAGGACATTCATTCGCTCTCCAGGATTTAACGTTTGTGGTGATGTTCTCGT
>JBCEWB010285394.1:11597-22629 GCA_039654565.1 Peronia peronii
AACAACAACAACAACAACAACACAAATAGGACATTCATTCGCTCTCCAGGATTTAACGTTTGTGGTGATGTTCTCGTACGTTCAATGAAGAACTTATCAACAAAACAATTCTGAGAGCGATAGAAAACAAAATGTCTGAGGTTTCCACTAGGGACATCATCTGAGTTCACTGTAATTACCTTTGGTTTGAAATACTGTTCAAGCTAAATGTTATAAAGCAGCACTTTTTCCCTCTTTTTTTCCAGTCAGTTTCATTACAAATTCTGGGAATTTGTAAAGAGGTCACCAATATAAGGTTCCCGAGACTGAAATTACTCTGCTGAAAGCTTTGTAAGAGATTCCATTTGATTGCAATGAACTTCGCAATGTGGTCCAGTTAACGGTTAACAGCATATCAACCTGGGACTAATGCGGGGGGAAAAACAGTTTGGTATCAGTTCCGATATTCCATTCTCAATCTCAGATAATATCTCCGACATCTACATTAGCTTTATGCCTGCGTGCCCATCTGTCTATCTGTCTGTGTGTCCGGCATTATTCGCTTCAAAGAGAAAAAAAAGTACTGTTGGTATCAAATATTTGCAATGGAAAGATGTGACTATGTATAATCATGTTTTTAAAAATTTTTTTATTTGATCTTGGTCGATTGGAGAAAAGAGTTGTGTGACATTTCAAACAAACCAGCCATGGTTTCTCAAAATCAATATCAGTTGGTAACAGTAATTAATTATGATCACTCACCTGGACAGTGTGATGGGTCTTGGGATTATGGTTCAACAATAATATTTTTCATAACTGTGTTACAAAATATAAGCTTTTGAAACACTCTTTAGAAACATGGATAAATTTTTCTTATTTGTATGTGATCTGTTTTTGCTTTTTTTAATCACTGATATTAGGTCCATTTAAACTCCATTTGTCAATCATTTTTGTCAATTTGGTTTATCATTTTTTTTCTGTAGTTGACGTAGAGCTTTCAAAAAATATTTATGACTGATTATCTGCTAGATCTGGAGTTTCAGTTCATCAGTATGTGGGTCTGGGGGGATACTACACATAATGAAACAGCGCAGTTTCTGGTGATTACTTAAGTATATCCTGCAATGTTACAAAGGCATCGTTACAACAGCATCGTTATGTGTAACACTCAGCAGCAACTATCAACCTCCACTTACCTGTAGGTATGTCTCTGGTCTGGTCGACAGCCTGGTCACATGACGAAAGGGGAGGCAACTCACGGTCTGGGCCTCATAAGCTTTTCTCAGGCCACGCTCGGACAGACAGACGGACAGACCAGACAGGCAGACAGACAGACAGACATGCAGACCGGAAGACCCACTAACCGGCTAAACCAGGTTTCTGGCAAAGTTTTCATGTTCCGGTTTGTCTTTGTACTCGAGGGCTGCTGTAAAACTCCTCATGTCAATTTTGGTTCCTGTCCAACGTGTAGATCTGTTGTAGGCTCGTCGACATTCGGCTCCATGTGATACAGAACTACAGATCTCATCTTCCCCGTTCACTATCACTGTCATCCAGCAACTGCAAGCCGTGTGTATCACGTCGTTGCTTTCTCCAGCATTATTTTTATAGGTGAAATTAAAGCAACTTAGTCAACACCAGAAATTACATTTAGAATTGGAATATAAGTATGTTCTAGAAGCAAAGCTCAAAATAACTGAAAAGTGCTAATTTTCAAAAGGAATAAACTGCAGCTATAGCGGTATCATCATGAGAGCTGGTTGATTTCTTTGGCGTGATTTTTTGTTGTTTTTTTAAATAGCAATTACATGTATTATTCAAAAGAAAGAAACAAAGGAAGGAAAAAAGGAAAGAAAAAAAAGAAGAAAGAGAGAAAAGAAGAAAGAAAGAAAGGAAGAGAGAGACGAAAACAAAAGGGAAAATGGCTAAAAAAAAAAAAAAAGAAGAAAACGTAAGGCCCAGGAAGAAAAAAAAACTAAATAATATTCCACTTTGTGAACGAAAGTACTAGATTGTGTTTTTGTCCTGTTTTGGTGTGGGAGGGAAAGGAACACATATTATTGAATGAAAACAATTGCGGTAGAAGGCCAAAAACGACATTGGTCTCTCCTTCAGATAATTATATCTATGTTGCTCAGTCGAATGTTAATGTCAGAGAGACCTGGAACCAGCTGAGACCAAAGACATACGTGACACTTGTCAGAACGGAAGGCAGCCATACTACCAGAGTCTGAGTGTCCAAAAAGCTTTGACTAGGTTTTGATTCCTTTCAGCTCACAGTGAACGGCCGGTCAGATGTGCGTCATGCATTCACGGTCTCAGGGGTCGTCTCGCAAGCCAAACATTCAAATGATTAGCCCCGCATCTTCTGATTCTCGGAGCTCAAGCAGTGACAGTACATGTTTTGTTTGTTGTCAACTGCGAGTTGTCGCATGGTGAACGCACTCAGTACTCGGTTCCTTTGTTTATAGACTACTGTGGAACACATTTATACAACATGAGTCATCAATCTATTGCACAGTTCATTGACACAAAACTTATGTCTAAAGGATAAGAGGAACGGTGGCGGAAAACTTTCCTTATGTTTCAATGATTTAAACAAACAGACAAACAAACAAACAAATACACAAACAAACACAAGAACCCATGGACACTATGCGCCATTGCTTGTCATCCGACTTCAGCGAGCCCACAACTCTCGTGGGGAATGAAGATTCAGAAAGGGTCCTTTCCTGCCCTGTAGACTAACTTGGCTAGTGTAACAAATCAAGGTCGCTGTGTTCAATCTCTCCGCCTCCATAAAAGGTACAAAGTACTTGTATGTTGTTCGCAGATCTTGTGTCGCAAAGTTGTTCTGTGATGGTCGTGATAAATGCAAACATAGTAGGATCATGTCAGAAAAACATTTCCCAAATCTCGTAATGTTTGTCTGTATGGTGCAATAAGAGAATCGATCTTGCAAAATACTGATGGTTAAAAAAAATCAAATTAAAAGATATATATATATATATATATATATAGAGAGAGAGAGAGAGAGAGAGATATTTAGATATATATATGGATATAGATATAGATATATATAGATATATATATATAGATATATAGATATATATATATAGATATATAGATATAGATATAGATATAGATATATCTGGGTACATCTGAAAATAAACAAAAATGTAATCGAATTTGTACTATGAATGATACGATAAAAGGAGCATAAAATCATGGAATGCGTATCTAAGCTTGATATGACTTTGGCCATATTAAAGACGTCATTTTCAGAAGGAATATGATCGTTTTTGCTGGGTTTTGGTGTTAGCTATTTACTTTCATATAGTGTTTCCGCAAGATTTTGACACTATTTTGAAACGAAGGGGAACAGCTTTTTTTTTTTTTAATAAATTATTTCAGTGAGTGTCTTTGCCTTAATTCTCCTGAAAAGGACAAAATTCCTTTATGTGATTGCATCTAAATACCTCAAACCCTGGGTTTGATACAATATGCAATATAATCACATTTCCAATGCATTTTAATTTGAATATTCTTCTACAGAATTCAACCCAAGGAAACCATACAATTAAAAAACTAAATAAAAGATTAATATTAAATAGATGCCATACATTAGTAGCAAAGCAAGCAACTTTTGTATGCCTTTCAGACACCCATGGGGGGCTGTCTCAGCCATGTACATGCAATCATGCTGGACCCCGGCACGGTTGTCAAGTGTGGTCTGCAGATGGGCTACCATGCCTCATATGTCCCTAAGGAAACAACGTAATACGTGTTTACAGTAATAAAACCCACAAAGTTATTTGTAGACAGTGACATTCTTAAATCCTTGGCCAAGAAAAGAGGACACCAGTAACAAAAATTCAGATTAAGATTTCTATACAGTGCATTGCACTTGGATAAGCGAAACTCATAGAGCTTGACTTTCACAGGTGCAACGTGTTGTTTTAACGTTAATCCCAATAAGTAGAATCCTTGGATTTGTATTTGTTTCGGTATACTGTTTTGTTTTTTTGACTTGTTTGATGTAGATTTACATTGATTACATTTGAAACCAGGTATGTGTGACAGAACACCAACTGATTGATATTTTACGCTTTGGGTAGTTGCGTGCGAGGGGTGGGGGTGAGGAGGGGGGAGGAGATGAATGACAGGAGATTCTGCTGATGTTTCTAACTTCAGTTTTGAACACGAGTGGCTCACTAAAACTTTGCACTTGAGTCCGGAAAAACAAGGGGCTTTTACTTATTTATGTGCAATGCGCTATCTAAATAATCACTTCCTTTGAGAACACCCCTGTGACTGACGATGAGCCACCAGAATTTCCCATCCTCGTTCTCTTTGTTTCATTCGTTCACAGGACCCTCCATCTGCTGTAAGTTAAAAGTTGAAAATTCTAGTAACACGACTTCTAGTGACGTAGAGCACCACTTTGCCGAGAGTCTAGTAGATGACGAAACCAAACGAACAACACCAAGAACTGGCTGGGCCGGCTGTGCTGTCAGCTGAAGACAGATCATGAACATTCGCGCCTGATGCGGGAAGTCACGTCTGCCGATTTTAGCCGATCTCTTTCCTCTTTCTTTCTTTCTGTCTTCTTTCTTTGTCTGCCTATTATTATGTGAACATTTGAAGACAGGAAAAGCAAACAGTACCAAGTGATCAGATTTGAGTTTTGAGTAAACTGGGCTTTTCTTTTCTTTTTTTTTAAATATAATTTAAGCTTATGTATTTCAGTATTAATGAAACAAGATTTGGACAAAGGACAGCATAAGATTAGACTTGTGAATAGAGCATTACACGAGAAAAAAATCGACTTAGTACCAAAAGTATTTTTTCCTTTTGTTTTGCTTTTTGTTCCTTCTTTAAGATAAATGAAATAAACTTAATTTGTCCTCCAAAAAAAAATTCCCTTAGATGGTTGATGAGAGATAATATTTATAAAGTCCCACACAAACACACAGGCACCTGGGCTGAACTGTTACTAAAGTCTCAAGGAAACTGCCGTGATCTGATAATCGTATCAAGCATATTTTGTAGGTTTGCTGTTCTTTCTTTGTGTGAGGAATTTTCCGTCTGTTCATCTCATGATTCGAAAATGCTGAGTATTTGGAATAATGGATGTCGTTGTCAGATTTTATTGTGAAAATGACCTGTTTTCGTAATAGAACGAACAAGAAATTATCCTTTATTTCTGAATAGAGAATAAATGATGCTGGCAAAGTTTTCATTATCCATCTCGGTCTGTACCACAACTAGACCAGATCCATCACACTGACACAGTCCATTTATTTTGAAGACAGAGACTGTCTCAACTTAATTTATGCTTTGGCATTCTGCTTATCGCTAAAAATCCCATCATCATTTAGTACTTGGACATTGTTTGATAACTCATTTTTGCCTGTAGCCTCCGCCTATGCGTCTACGCTGATGTTTGTTTGTTTAATTATTTGTTTACTTATTTATTTATTCTTTTTCTTTCTTTTTTTTCTTTCTTTCTTTCTTTCTAAGTTATAAGTTTATTTATTTATTAATTTAAATTTAGGCAAGAGGAAAAACAAATACCATGCAATAAGTTTCTTAACAAAGACTGACCGCAGAAAGCGCTTAGTTAATAAGTTTATCATTTACTGTGAATGAATAGCTGTGACTGAAGGTTTTTCATCCACTAATAACTTGACATATTAAGTAAAGCATATACAATTCATGAGATTATACTTTAAATCACCTTCTGATGATGGATTGCCCTTTCATTACAGTCTTCACTAATGATATTCCTTTCTTCAGTAATATTGTTTTGGACACATCTATGAGTCTGGGCTAGAGTTTCTGTTGTTAGAAACATTTGAAAAACAAATGTGTTCCTCAATCGTCTTTGTACGTGTATGTGGTTAAGACGCCATATCAGTGCCGGCATAGCCGACATTTACCTTTCAGTTCTCCAAAGAATGGGCGTTTAGAACTGACAACGAAATGATAAAAGACAAAGACGGTCTGAAGATGCCAGAAAGAGGGGGTGAGAGAGAGAGAGGGGGAGAGCGAGAAAGTACAAAAGACAGAGCGAGAAAGTGAGGAAGAGTGTGAGGCAGAGAGGGAGGTCGTTGGAGAGCGAGACAAAGAGAGGGGGGGGGGGAGGGGGCAGAGGACGGGGAGGGCAAAGGGTCCAGGAAGACAGAGAGAGAGAGAGATAGGGGGGGAGAGATACAGAAACTGAGGGAATGCTAAGACAGTTTGATTCTCAAGCAAGGACAGGCAGGCCAGGCGGTACAAACTTAGAGACTTTCCAGTCAGTCCAATGACCTCAGGTCACAAGGTAGGTGACCCAATGTATAAAGCAAGCAGGGTTAAGAAAGAAAAACAGGTGGGGGTTGAGGGAGTTGAGGGAGTCGCCGTGGTCATGTGGTTTGGCGTCTGCTCTGTGGTGAACATCTCGCGTCAATGGGTGCGGGTTCAACTCGCGGATCCCGCCATTTGAGGATGGAGGGATACGAAGATCGAAACCTGCATATTTGTTTTAGTGACTCAAGGGTCCCCTGGTTTCCTGGGTAGGGAAGCCCGACACTTGACCTTCTCTGATGAAGGCCAATATATTTCGGAGGTTTCGTGTGTACGTAACGTTAAAGAACCCCTGACAGTCAAAAATGGAATGAAGAGTGGGCAGAGATGTCGCTGTCCGAGCACAATTTCCACACTAAAAATTTCTACCCACAAAAATTCTTCTCACCAAAAACAGGCAGCGAGATAATCCGACTGTCTTATGATTGAAAGGCTTGAAACAAAAAAAAAACAACAACAAAAAAAGAAGAAGAAGAAGAAAAAGGAAAACACCCTTCGGTCAATGAAAATTCTGGAGAAAGAAAAAAAAATCTGCTCTGATGAAAATAATGTTTTTCTATTGTTAGGACAATTTTTGTTCACAATTTTCTGTTGCAGGCCGAGTACCATTCAAACAAAAGATACAACAGTGATTTTTTTCCGTTCTTTACAACGCTTGTTGTTTTTTGTTTCATAATTCTTGTATGTAATAACCTAAAGCAATTTGGCTGGCGGTGATAAAAATTCATAAAGTGAACAAATCAATCATACTGACGGACACAACTGCTGACCACTCTGAACACCACAATCACTTTGGATAGAGACATTTAATGCGAGAGTCTACAGTAGATTCATGGAAAATGTATTAAGGTTTCGTATAAACACACCACATTCACACTTATGCAAGCACGATACACATGCCCATACATCAGTATTTAAACATACCTTACGGTGTTTGGCACACTATGGCCCTGATCATGCTGATGTGCCCTTAAATCCCAGCTCAAACAAACAAGCATCACAAATATATGTTATGATCGACTACACTCCGATCCGGCACAGATTTGAGAATATAACTTAAAATATTAAAGAAATAGCCGCACGCACAAAGAAAGCAATAATTTCAATACACAGTTCATTCAGCAATACAATACCACTCAGCAATACATTAATCATTCAGCAATACAATACCATTCAGCAATACATTAATCATTCAGCGATACATTAAGCATTCAGCAATACATTAATCATTCAGCGATACATTAATCATTCAGCGATACATTAATCATTCAGCGATACATTAAGCATTCAGTGATACAATACCATTCAGCAATACATTAATCATTCACAAAAAAAAAAATATAATGAACACACAAACAAACACACAAAATATAAGATATGAGTTGTAATTTGTTTCTTTTAAAGGCTAAATTACATACAAACAATTTCTTACTGATATTTTTAAAAAATGAATTGGAAACTAAGACCATGGTCTTTTTCTGGTATATTTATGTCTGTTCATGAAACAAATCAGTCTCTATACACTCATGTATCTGACATCAAAGCTCCAGAAGCTCATCTGTAACTACAGGGTGGGCTGGAATCCAAGACTCACTTGTCAGTTATGTGTTATGAGGATAATCAAATTCTGGAAAACAATAACAAGAACAAAAACTTACTGAGTATATACAGAAATAAAATAATACATTTAAATTGTGCACTAACAATACAATGACCTTGCTAGGAAATAAAATAATAAAATAATATGACAATGACAAAAATAAGCATCTTCAAAAATACATCAAATCCATGTAAGTGGGTCATGAATTCTGGTCCACCCTGTACAGCAAAACAAAGTAGCCAACAACATCAGTAAAGACTGACATCTGGGCGGGATCGACTGTACGCAAATACGGGTATGTGGATTGGTGATAAAACAGTTGCAGTTCTATGAGACTGTGGCAGGAGCTCGTGTCCTCTGTCTGTTGTTCACATCATCACCTTCAACACTTTTAAGAGAGTACACGTATGTTGAGAGACCCTCCCGCAGGAGGTTGAAAAGCCAAGTAAATACTGAAGAGAGTATAAAATCTGTTTTCGTTGTATCTTGAATCATATAAGTTCACTATTTGATAAAAGACAAAAAACATAGATAAATGAAAAATTCCTGTGAGGAGAGAAAGGAAAATATCAATTTAAAAAGTGTTGAAAGTGATATAAACAACGGACAAAGGTTCAAGAACTTTCTATCATATTCTCATACATATATTTCTGAACCTTGAAGTATCAGTCACTGATAACTGAGATGCTTTGCAGCCACAAAATCAGATATATATGGCAAAAAAAACAACTGACTACACACCCACATGAGCAGCGAAATTAAATATGAATATTAACAGAGTGTACAATGTATGTGATCAGGTGTGCTGTGATGTGCCACAATTATGGATCAGTTTTTATCAGACTCAAACACTACCCCAAGGAATGCTGATTCACAGTATGTAATGTCATTATGATCCACTGCTGTCTAATGTGAACAACCCCATACCGGTCCTCAAATTCTCATATATTGCATGGACAACAAAAAACCAACAAAGGCAGTTATTTCAATTCTATATGGCAAGAAAAACATTCCACACATATGACCCAAACATTGATTTTTACTCTATAGAACAGTTATCCAAATAACTGTCTAATCTGAACAGGTTCATGGCATAATAAAGGAACAAAAAAAACAATAAATGTGAAGGCTAAAATACAATTATAACTGACAGAGAAATTGTGACTTCACTGGAGAGTTTAAGGCTCTGTCACACACAAAAAATCACAAACATCTATATTTTGTCATATGTTACAATGTTTGATAGTATCTGAGAGTGGCACGAAGTCATAGAAACAACTGTGATTGAAACAAAGCAGAGCGAAAAGCTGACAGTATCACCTGGACGCGTCTCACTGGTGTAGTTTGGGTCTATAGAGTCACAATGTGCAAAGTGATCGTTGTGAAAGGACAGAAATAATTACGTGATGACATAGACAACATTGTGATATATTCAATAACAGCTACTGATGTGTACAGTAGCCCTCTAGGCCAAGAAAAAAAAAATCAGATGATGAGGGATTAGCAATTATCAAACAGATGATGGGTGATTAGTAATCTGACCAAATACTTGGAACATTCAGAGTACACCTGTCTCAAAAATAACTTCAGTACATCTCAGTATGACCAAATTTCTTACATACAGTGCAAATATCTCAATGTTCACCTGAGGTCAGGTATCAATCATAAATGATATGCAAATACAAAATGTAAAATGTTCACCATATGACTGACTTTCCCACAGCCCACACACAGTTGTAAAGAAAAACCAGTAGAAAATCTAAGGCGAGCTGAACACTGTGACATTCTACAACCTTTGCAATTCCGGATGATATGAAAAAACATACCTTATATTAAGAACTCTACCATGAAAAGAAAGTCATGAAAAACTCAAGTATAATAAACTAACTCAGAGGTAGCTGTCCGAGACTGCTGAACGTGTCCCTAATATGCCCTATCAACACTTGTAAAATTGACACTAAATATTTTCAGACATGTATCTCCACCCTAACAAGAGCTAGAGACCTTTGCAGACATGTGGGCTCTGTCTGGGAGGTTTCCCTGGCCAATCTGAAGCTGAAATCAATGAGGAAATGATGGTTTGGATGAGAACTTGTAATGCCTATGACAGAGAATGCTTTTGCAAAATTGAACATTCAGTGAGAATTGTTCCTAACTAGTTCTCGGATTTCTCTTTGTCAGATACAACACAAGTTGAACAAACAGCGTAAAGAAGAACAAATCACTTTTCAAAAACATCTGGAAAAAGCATAATCTTAATGAACAAAGCTGGTAAAATGTACAGAGCCCCCCATGTCCACACACTTTAGAAAGATAAAAACGTGTAGAAGCACTGGCTGTGCATACAAACAAATGTCTGGCACTCACCACTCTCAGCCCATCTTGTCACTGTAGATGCCATAGATAACTTGTATTAACTCTTGATGCATGAGTACTTTATTACTAAGATATTTATACACATTTTGGGGGGCTGAAATGTGCCTACATTTTTTGGATGGCCTCTGACTATGTATGGATAAAAAGAAAACTTGCCTCATAAACTAAATGTTTTCAACACACTCAAATAATCATAAAAATACTAACAATAACATTGAAAAACAAAGAAAAAAAACAGCCAACAGGCAAAATTGACCAACTACTGAGCAGAGAATCAACAATGGATTTGTTCTCAATCTCTCAATGTTCATGTGGTGCTTGCGGACACTTCATTTTTTTCACATTGTGAATGGTGACATCACAGGCAGACTCAGGTTCTTGGTTGATATTGTGCACAGAGATTGTCCTGTGAACAGTTTATACAATATGGGTCATTACTGTGCACACAGATGGTTTCAAATTATTCTACACAAATACCTTAAGGGGAGGGGGCAGGTCCTGAAATCAAGATTTTGGCTGAAAATGTCAAATTTCCGATTATTTTTTTTTCTTCGAGCTAAACAATTTTATTTCAAGATTTTACTGTTTATATGGTCAAAACTGGCCGATTTCATGTGTCAACTGAGCTTTTCCTACAAGGGGGGATGTAAACTATCACTCAAATTCACTTCTGACAGTCAATTTCAACTGAAGCTATGAGGTCTTTACACTAAGTTTGAAAGTATTTCT
>JBCEWB010285503.1:0-22626 GCA_039654565.1 Peronia peronii
CAGAAAAGGCAGGGCTTTTAAGAGAAAATAAAAACCCAAAATCGCATTTTTTGAGCAAAATCCAAATTTCAGGACCCGTTCTCCCCCTTAATCTGTCTGTCTTTACCACAGATTATTGCAATACTTTCAGAGTGACTGGGGTTAATATTACAGTAAACAAGAATACTATTCTTTTGGGAAGTTTTTACACCATCTTTCAAAAATCACAGCAGGTTCTGGTCATTGATTCTCTCCAATGCCCGTGTTGCTCTTGGAATTTTATGCAATGTGATAATCAGGGATAAGAATTTGAAATAGACCATGCAGAATACAGTAGATGTAATTCTATCAGTTGAAAAATTAAAAATGGTGAAGACAGTCTGCACATTCTGATTATCTTGGTGTTGTTTCAGGCACCTTCTGCCCACAAGGTTCAGCAGCCCCACAGGGATGTACACCTGGCTGGTACTGTGACACAGATCTGATGTCCACACCTGCTGCAGAATGTCTGGCTGGTTATTACTGTGACAGCAATTCCACCACAGCTACACCTGCAGGCACTGGAGGTTGGCATTAAAATCTGTGCATCTCTCATTTGTCAAAGCATCAGAAGCCAGTAGTATTTTGTGCACTGAGCCATCAGTTGGTAACTTGCTGGCGGCTTGAAAGAAAAACATAGATTGTAATTCATGTTACTGTACCAGGCATTGTTTTATGTCATGTCCTCATGTGACTGCTGAATAGTTTAAAATTAACTTTGTGGTCATTCACAAACATTTTGATGATATATTTAAGCTTCTCCTGTACACTGTGTAGCTAATCTTTTGGGTCAGAAGATTATCAGCATTTTGATGATATCTGAATGTATGAAACAAAGTTTTCGAATCACGATTTTTAGAGCTACCTATGTAGGCTAGTAGTTTCTATTCCAGGTCTGTTTCAGAATTTAGTCTTGTAGTTTCTCATACCTGTGGTGAAACTATTGTCTTGCCATTTTTTCTTACATTCTGATTCTCAAAAATTCTCAGCATATTGTAGGAGCTTGGCTAGAGATCTATCTCAGTGTGAAATTTGAACATGATGGTGGCTTGTATGCTGGATACCCAAGCTTAATTTGGGGAAATTAGGCTTATTGTTAAAGGGCTCTGTGTAACATGAGAGCCAGGTGCAGATAGAAAGCCTTTGGCTGAACACACATAACACCGAAGGTGCCGGGTATATTGCAGGTGACAGATGTCCTAGTGGCCACTACTGTGTCCTTGGATCCTCCACTCCTGCACCGTGTGACCCTGGCTATTACCAGCCCAGTCTGGGAGCTCAGAATGTCACCTGGTGTGTGTTGTGTACAGCTGGCAAATTCTGCAACTCTAGTGGATTGTCTGCCCCTGATGGAGATTGCGATGCAGGTAAGAGAGTGATAGATTTCATACGTAGAGTTAAAGTCTATGTCAGACCACAATATCAAATGGCACTTTAGATGGTTCTTGATCATACCTCTTTATCATATGTTTTGCCTTTTTTTTTCTCTTGCTTTTTTTTTTATTTCAATAAGTAAAGTTGTTTTTGTTTTTGTTCTTTTTTCAGAAAAGTTAAGTAGAGAAAGGAGAAGAGAGAAATCATCTGGGGAAGATGGTAAATGGAAGATTTATATAAGGGTCCAACTATAATTGTTAGACATGTTACAAGTTGTTCAACAAAAAAAATGGCAAGAAATATTACACTGTTCAAACCTCAAACTATTTTCTTTAGGCTATTACTGTCCTGAAGGACAAACAGTTAGAAATCCCAGCCTGTTTGAGTGTCAAGGCGGCTACTACTGTCCACAAGGCTCAAGCATCCAGACACTTTGTTCAAGTGGCCAGTATCAGGATATGACTGGTCAACCTACCTGTAAAACCTGTCTTAGTGGCTACTTCTGTGACAGTGCAAATGGCCCCATCACAGTTCCTGCTTCCTACCCCTGTCCTCAAGGTGAGCTGACCATTCTGACACCCATATAGCATACAATGTATAAGGGCAAACAGGTCGGATGTGCCTGTGAATAGATAGAGAACACCAGTTATAGATGACACAGAAAACTCAGTAAAGAGATCTGCTGCAAAATGATATACAAGATACAAGAGCAAGTAAATGTTTCCTGAGAAAGTGTTGATGCCATGTGAAAAATTGGGAGTAAGATTTGTATAGCTTGACTTTTTGTAAGCCTTCTGACAAGGCACACTCCAGATTAATTCAACTCTTGTCCTTCTGAGCAATACACGCTTCACCTGTGTAAACTCCCAACAAGAGCTTATATATCTTGATTGTACAGTAATATCAAATTAAAACAGGAAAAGTGAAAATTCAATGCTAGTAACATGCTGCTATCTTGGGATTTCTGTTTTGTCAAAACCAACTTTCAGGTCAAGCAGGTTGTTCTGAAAGCATTTCACATATCATTTTAGTAGTCAACAGGCAAATGTATTCAAACAGTAGATCCAGATGTGGAGCTACCATGGACCACTTGTGTGAAAGTTGGCTGCCTGGCTATGAAAACTCACATGAAATTGCCATTGATTTTCAGGTCATTACTGTCTCAATGGGACCAGATATGCCACTGAGTTCCCATGTCCAGCTGGAAGCTTCAATAATATCACAGGATTGGCAGCTGCATCAGATTGTTTCAGTTGCTTAGGTGAGACATAGAAACGTATTGTTAGAATTCTGACTGTTGGAAGTCAGCCAAACACCAGCTCAAAGTTAAGGTCTGAGTATCATGTGACATTGTGTAAGATTTTACTGTCTGGCTCCAGGTTTACTCCAGTGATCTTGAGTGAAATCAAATATAATTACAGAAAAAACACTCACTGTCCAGAGTGCAAGCTGTCAGATAAAATTATCATCAAATTGTCTTTTTTTTTTGTCCTGAAAGAACAAAAGATATCATATTCTAGTCATATGAGTTGTATTAAAATGTTTGAAAAACCATGCACAGACAAAAACATATTGTTGTGTCACTGTGAATTAGACATTTCATCGCTTTTAATGTTCAGCTGCATTTCACTGATAGCCATGGTTCCCCCAAACCCTTCCTTTGTCCCTGATTTAATCATATATTGTGTATGATTTGCACTTCTACACATGTTTGTGAGCTCCATCTCTGTTTATTGGCTAGGGCTGTGATGGAGACTTGCTGAGTCCTGAAATGGGATGTTTCTTTATTTATCTACAGTTCTGTAATTGTATGTTTCTTCCCTTCCTGTAGTTACAGTTTGATGTTTCTCCATTTCTGAATTATTCCACAGGTGGTCTTTATTGTCCAGGGGGCACAACCTACCCAACACTGCCTTGTAGTGCAGGCTATTACTGCCGTAACTCTGCCCAGACTGCTGCCCCTGCCCAGGGCGTTGATGCTGACATTTGTCCTGTGGGCTACTACTGCCCAGAGATGACCACTGAGCCAGTAGCTTGTCCAGTGGGAACCTTTTCAAACTCAACAGGACTCAGGAATGAGACAGACTGCCTCTCCTGTACTAAAGGTTGGTTCTTTGCTATGATTGTTATTAAATAGTTAAGCATGAATGGTTGAGATATATCATCTAAAAATTTAAGTGTGAAGAAATGGAAAATATAAAACTTTTGTATTTCAACCAAATTTGTTAGTATGAAAAGAATATTAAGTAAAATCCCTATAAGTAACCAAGTTACATAAGCATTTGATGCAGGAAATAAATGTATGTCAAAACTGAGAGACAAAAATGAGCAGATGCCTAAACTGTGTAATTTTCACCCTTTCCAAGTTCAGTGTGAGGTGAGTAATAAAGGTAAGGGTATACTGTAGATTTTCAATCACTGTAGATAATAGGTCTTTAGTCTTCTTCAAGTGTGTGTTGGGGGGGGGGGGGGGGGGGGGGGAGTTTTAAGCAATGGGGAGGAGAGAGCTTTGAGCCTCTTCAAGTGTGCCTTCCCCTCCCCCCCCCCCCCCCCCCAAAAGTGTGTTTAATTTTACTTCTTAGATTAGATTATTTTGGTTTTTCTCATTCTTTATATTTTTCTGCTTTTTATCTTTTTTTTTTTTTCTGTCTGCCGAGACGTCTTTGTTCCTTATCTTTGTTTCAGTGAAACAGGAATGATGTATTCTCTTTTCAAATGTGTTCATACCTTTGAACTTATGTTGGCATCCAGATAATTAATTCTCAAGTATCAAATCATGCATTCCATATAACCTGTTGTGTTTTCATTTGTCTCTACATTTGAACTCAACGGGCCATTTGTACAACTTCCTTCCAGGTTACTATTGCGACAGCCTGGCACTGACTGAGCCCGCAGGACTCTGCAGTGCTAGCTATTTCTGTGTGGAAGGCTCATCTAACTCCGCCCCTGAAATCTGTCCTGCGGGCCGATATTGCCCCCTGGGGACCCACAGCCCCACTCGCTGTCCTTCAGGAACATTTTCGAATGCCACCCAGCTTTCTGCTTTGGACAACTGCACTGATTGCACTGCTGGATTTTACTGCCAGAACACAGGACTTACTGATGTGGAAGGGCTTTGTCAGCAGGGTTACTACTGCCCTACTGGTAAGATCATCACCATCCTGTTGATGACATTGTTATGCTCATGATTGTTGATAATATCAACAGCATTGTTATTACTGTCATACTGGTAAGATAATCACCATCTTACTCTAGATACTGTTATGCTCCTGCTTTCATTGTTGTAGATGTTGTCATCATCATTGTTGATAATATCAACAGCAGGGTTACATCATTATCTCATTTTTGAAACTGTTATGTCATACTTTGTTATAGTTATCATTGTCATTGTTGATAATATTATTGTATATTATTATATATATATATATATATATATATTAGAGATCTGTTGGAGAGAGGAAGGAAAAAGACAGATATTTTGACTACAGTTGAAGAGCGTTTTTTGCAAAAGTGGGTTCAGTCCACTTTTGTCACAATTTTAACCAAGGTAGCTGTCATGCATTAGAGGGAAGGAACTTTCTATGGAATATTTCAGTTTCCTCAACACCATCTTAGTAACTGTGAAAATTGAATATGAAATAGCATCGTTTTTTCAAAAGAAGCTCAGTCCGCAAGTGACAGTTTTAACTTTCAATCAGAATCCTCAACACTAGGCCACTTATACCAATTTCACTAAGCTCATCTTCAATGTTAAAGTCCTTTTTTTAAATGTTTAAATGCACACAAACACACATAAAATATTCATTTTCATCAATATTAATAGATCAGTTTAGCTGAAAGTTCTACCAAAACCAGCTCAGTCCACTGGTTTTGACAAATCTTTGATTTTAAATGACTGTTATGCAATCAATATTTCAGACAGATTTCTATAACTTGGACTTTGAGTAATGATGTTATAGAACTTCACATCTGCGTTAAAAAAATTTGAGAAAAATGTGCTTTTCATGCCCACTTTTCAAAAATGCCTGAAAATAAAGAATGTCAATTATCTCGAAACTGTCAAAAATGGACTGAACCCACTTTTGAAAAAAACCCTCTTCAGTTGTGAATGCTTTAAATGGCAGATTCCGCACCAAAAAGTCAGAAATGTTTTTCATATCCCATATAATTTACTTTATCTTTCCTTTGTTCAATGCCTGTTTCTCATGCACTCTTCAGAAAAATGGAAAAAAAATAAAAGTCCCAAATGTTAATTTCTGTCCTCATACACCTCATATTGATAGATGAAAGACTCCACCATGACCCACTTTTGTCTTTAGTGTGTGATGAGTCCTGCACCAGGTCATTGGTATATCGTATGATCTTTCTTTTTTAATCAGTAAATGGACTCATTTCTGGAATACTATTTAAAATCTCCAACATTTCTGAACTTAGTCAACACAAAATCTGACTACCTTCAATTGTAAGACAGTTTGAGACAAGATTATTTTCCTATACCTGCAGTATCCTTTAAATTAAAACATTATTGAAAGTTCAGAGCAGACAATATCAAATTTCTTGTGGTCTTATGTTTGTCAACAGGCTCAACAGTTCAGACATCAGTCATCTGTCCTGTAGGACTTCACTGTCCCACGGGCTCTGACCAGCCTCTCTCCTGTGCACCAGGATACTTCACAAACAGGACAGGAATGTGGGAGTGTGACATATGTCCTGATGGGTATGTGGCAGACAGAGATATTGTAATAGCAATGATCTTTTAGATATTGTAAGACCAATGATCTTACAATACAGACAGAAGTGTTTTGTAGTCAACTTCTACACAGAAGATGATTGCCGATCTTGGAGACTACTTATCACAGCAGAATCTGGGCTGTGCATGGTAGTGACATCTTTTAGAACTTAGATATGATAGGAAGATCTGGAACTTCCATAGAGTTTTGAAATTCTTTTTCAGCCATTTATTGCTACAGTGTCACTCTTAATCAACTTGGGAACATATGCTCCACATGATGCTCTTTGCGTACCACATGGAATGTTGTGATCTCATGCCTCTTACGAATACCTTGTGACTCCATGATGAGAACCGGTGACTGACAAAATTCTGTGTTTTTGTAATTTCAGATACTACTGTGTTCCATCGAATGTAACAGCTGGCAATCCAACATCTGGCTATTTCGACTGTCCAGCAGGCTATTATTGTCCCAATGGTACAGGGCTGGCTTGGCAGACCTGTCCTAAAGGAACATATAGCCCACAGACCAATCTCTACAAGGTGAGTGACTTCATTTAGCAGCTGATGTTTTAGTACTGTAGAATAATACCCCACAAATTTCTCTACTAATTTAGTGTGCTGTGCAAGGTTTTTCATAGGAGACATGATAGGCCATTTTTACCATAAAAATTTTAGTTGTTATAAGTTCATGACGTTTGTAGGTCTAATATTATGCTTTCAGTGCTTAGTCTATATAATCAGAGAAGTTTTCCCATCCCCATTAGTATTTCGCACTTCATCCATCTTTCAGCTTTTCTTTTCTTCTCTCTTTCATTACTTCTTTCTTTCTCTTCATGCTTTGTGTCTCCACCCAGACTCCCCCCCCCCTGATTTATTCTCTTTTTATTTCTCTATCATGGTCATTTTTTTCTGTTATTCTTATCTCTTAATTATTTATAATCACCCTGCCATCTAGCTGTCATTTATGCCATCCTTTTATTTCTCATGAGTCCCTAATATGAAAATGAAAGATGTTTGCTGTTTCCATTTGCTTATTTGTTTTTCACTGACTCATTGTATTATCACATTAGGATGAAACTTCCTTCTGTAATAAGAAGACTGCACATCGTAACAATTTTTTCCTCAATTGATAAAATGTACTTGGAAAGGAATATTCTCTAGCAATGTTCATAGTTTTCAATTTCAGATTTTTTTTTTGTAACAATTTAGTATGCAAAATTTAAAAGCATATATAAGTGCACACACATAGTAACAGAATTTGCAACACATAAAACAAAATCTACCATGCTCCAATGTAGGTAATCCAGTGCACTGACTGTGATGGAGGATCCTACTGCTCAGTGGAGGGGGCTACCAATGTGACTGGCCCTTGCGCTGAGGGCTACTACTGCCAATCTGGTGTGGATAGACCTAACCCAGACAATGCTGCCACAAACAGTACCTACCCACCCACCTGTCCTCTCATCGGTGGACATACAGGTGAGACAAAGTCTTATTCATACCAGGTAACCACTAGAGAAACACAAACTCTATTTGAGAACATTTCAAACCACTTGTGAAAACAAAATGTTCAGAGCAATCTTAAGAACTCCTCAAAATTTCTGTATATTAAACATGTCAAGATCAAAACTTCTGAAATATTAATAACTTTCTTTGGAAACAACTCAAACTTAAAATACAAGTTACTACAAGTTTAATTAAGAAGAAACTACAAGGGCTCAATTGTAGTAAGATGTTTGTCTTTTAGCGTGTGTTAGGATAGATATGCACATAATTATCAACATATTCAAGTGGTTCATTCCAAGGTTAAAGATGACTAATGATTGAGCAATTTTATTCAGACTTATGATAATTTTATAAATCACTTTCTGTCTCTGTTGGAAAAAAGAATATCCATGGACATGAACAAACTAAGCCCTATTTCTGACATTTTCTGACTGTTGGGATTGGATTGGTAGGATTTCAGATGTTAATGTAAAATTCACAGCATGTCCCTGCCACCAGTCAGTTCAATATCATGAGCTTTAGAGAAAGCACTACATTTGAGCAAATCAGATGATTTAAATATGCTTCAAATTATAATGAATTAAATTTATTATAGTGTCACTTTCTGTGCACTATATTCTGCTCTCAATGAAAATTTCAATAAAGAATTGTTGTCTGTCACCCAGGCTATGGTGATGTGTGTCCAAGAGGCTATTACTGCCCTATAGGAAGTGAGCAACCGTTGGGATGTACTGCAGGCACTTATCAGGACTTGGAAGGACAAGGAAGCTGTAATGCATGTCCTGCAGGTATTGCCTTTATATCAATCTCATCTCATCATTATCTGCAGTTGAAATCCAGTTGCCTAGTATTGTAGTACAGCTCTCTGCCTCAGAGTTGGAACAGTTATGATTTTCCACAGTTCATGTTGTCCCATTGATATCATTGTATGTACCACCTTGTTGTATAGTCAAACATTTTATTTCTGTTTTGTCCTTTACATGTTTTATTATTCCTCTATCTAATTCCTTGTAGCCATAAAATCCTTGATAACTTCTCAGTTCCTTAACATGCATTGAAATATTCCTAGCTGCTTACCACTGGCATAAAAACATGAACATCTTTTTTAGTTTTTCCATATCTTATTTGTAAATGAAAGCTCAGTTAAATATTGTGCATCACCTAGTCTGATACTTCATGACTTGCACAGAGGATTAATACCCTTTTTTTTTGGGCAGTAGAAGATTATGCACATGAACATAATAAACATTTTGTATACTCATTATTTGCAATTTAAATGTATCTAGTAATTCTAACTGATATAGGTCTACTATCAGTTTAGCACTGCTTAGTTCAAGGTAAACTTCTCTCATCACAGCAAACATAAATTTAACAAAATATTTTTCTGTTCCTTAGGCTACTATTGTCCAGCCAACTCCACGGATTTCTCAGACAAGCCCTGCCCCAGTGGTCACTACTGCCCACTGAACACAGGGTACTCCAACCAGTATCCTTGCACAGCTGGCACCTTTAACAATGCCACTGCCCAGACCAACGTGACAGCTTGCCGGCTGTGTACAGCTGGGATGTATTGCTTTAGTGCTGGTCTCTCTAGCCCAACTGACTACTGCAGTCCTGGATGGTAAGTCGTATCAGCAGCATCATAATCATCCGTGCTCTACACTGATCAAAGCATTTGAAAAAAGCAAAAAAATATACTTTAAGTGTTATAGAAAGTTATTCAGGTATATGTCATCCTTGGAATCACAACCTAGATCTCTGAATCTCCGGATCTCTGACTCAGTTTCCTAAGCCATTTGTGTTTAGTATTTTATCTAGAGCTTGACACAAGAAATCTTCATAAAGTCAACAAGAGATTTACTGGCATATTAGATCCAGAAACACACAGGTCACTCATATGTTGAAAAACATCCCCCCCCCCCCTCCCAAAAAAAAGAGCGCTATTAAGAAATGGTTTGGAAGATACCTGCATTTGAATAGACAGTTGTTTTTTTTTAATTTTTAATTTTTTTTTTATTTTAATGTTTTGCAGTTGGTGCTGTTTGGAAATTATTTTAAGTTGTCCTGTCACAAGCACAAAGTAATATTACCAAATATTATAGCAATAAATGTGGCCTTTTGATTGTAGCATATTTTAGTGTCTCTGATACTTGTTTGCAAAGGATGCTTGCTTGTTACTGTTTAGATATCTTTGAAAAGTGTTAAAGATGACAGATTCTTGTAACAGTCCATTGTTGGTGTGGGGACTGCGACACTGGCTATCATTGTTCCATCTATTTATCCAATCAGGTATTGCTATGAAGGCTCCACCCAGTCAATGCCAGTAGATCCTAGTATGGGTGGGAAGTGTGACTATGGTCAGTACTGTCCAGGTGGCAGTGACAACTACACACTCTGTGACAGAGGAACCTACTGCTCACAGGACAGGCTATCTGCACCTTCTGGAAACTGTAGTCAAGGTCAGACTGATCACTCAAAAATACACCAATACATAACCTGCTGATGTTTATAAATACCAATACACGATAAACTGAAGAAACAAATTTCTCCCTGACACTGCCAGTAAAAATCAGATCACGATTAACTTCAGGATTGTGATTTTTTTTTTTTTCACAGTATTCCATGCATTTAGAGAAAAAGTTAGAGAGGACTGAAGCTGCCTTTGTATTGATAATTTAGTCCTAGTACAATGGTTAATCATGTTGTTGTTTTCTCTTTGTAGGTTACTACTGTGCACTGGGAGCCATCCTGCCTGCACCAAATGGTTTTGATAGCACTGGAGGACCATGTCCAAGGGGACACTACTGTCCTCAAGGCAGCACTTATGGAATACCTTGTCCTATTGGCTATTATTTGGACACGGAGAGAAACAGTGCTCTGTCAGCTTGCAAGATCTGCACACCTGGTGAACCTCTTGTTCCTGAAGCTTTTGTTTTTGACTGTGTGACACACCATAGTGATGCCACATTTTTGTTATCAGTTCCTTATAATTGATATACCAGAATAATGTTGCAATAATGAATGCTTGTAATAATCCTGAGTGTTTGATGTAGTTAAACCATCCATAGGTGAAAAATTCTGCAATGCTAAAAGCCTGTTTGGTAATTGTGATCATTCTGAATTTTAAAGGGAGAGATTGTGATGAACATCAGATGAACAGTAAACTATTTGTGCAATAATATTTTGAATTGTCAGGAGGATACTTGCAAATGTCAAAGAGCCGATTTGCTTAAAGGTTGGCTCATCACATTGAGCATTGGAATGACTTTTCTAATAGTATACATTCAGTACCATAACAAGTTAGTAACTTACATACAATACTATAAAAAGCTTCTCGCCTTACAGAGGGAATTTTGCTCTAGAAAATTTGGCATTCTAAATTTCCTCTGACATTGCTAAGGTTATAGTCTTTGCAATTGTGATGATTTCCAAATGGTTGATTCAGTAGGAGATTGTTCGCCTGATAAACAATCTACATGTGTAATAATATTGTGATTTATCAGGGAGATACTGTGATGCTGAGGGCCTTCCAGCCACCAGTGGAGACTGCAATCCTGGCTACTACTGTCCAGCCATGTCCACCTCAGCCACACCCGGCAATACTACTTGTCCAGAAGGTCACTTCTGTGTGGGTGGACAGGAGTCACCTGAACCATGTCCGTCTGGGTCCTATCAGGTACAAATAAATGCCACATACCATGACAGAAAAAAATGAAAAATATGATCTAGTCTGTTTAGGTGAGTGAGAAGTGATATAAAATGATTGTTATAATTAAAAATCTTACACTGTTTGCTCAAAGGATCCCTTCTGAGTTGTCACTACATGGTCTGTCTTAATTCACTCAGTCCCAACCATTTTTCTTGGTTTTGCAACCCAAAACCGGCCATTTCATGTGTATAAGCAGATTGTGTTAATATCACTATATATTTGCTCGACCCTCATGAAACTTAGCTAAAGTAACAATGAGATATGGTATTTGAAATGTATTCAGTATGAAGTATGTGGTTGATATAGTTTTGTCACAACATCCATGCAAAAAAGAGCACTTTTTTGACAAAAATTAAAATTTTTTATTAGACAGGGCAAGATCTAGATCTAGATCTTAAATCTAGGTCACTGACGATTTCACAACTAATCATTCTGCTATATCTAGATCTAATTACATCATTATGGGTGTTTGCACTCTAAAAGATAGATCTAAATTTAAATCTAGATCTAAATCGATGTTTAGATGTGGAGATCAGCTGATCTTTGCTAGTCACTATGTCGCGTTTAAACGCAATGACCAGCTTCACCTGGTTCACAAAATGGGCATTTTCTTCATGTAAAATGAATCTAGGCTATCCATTTCATGACCCCACGACTGTAAATTGGTTGGTAATAATAATCATGTAAAATTCATAATGATTTGCTGAGAGAAAACGAAAGAGATACGAAACAAACTTGGAAATCGAGATATCTCGGTCACGAGATTCAATGCGTTCTCCATTCTGACGGAAATATCTCGGTCACGGGATTGAGTGAGTTAAGTAAGTGACTGTGCAGTGAAAGGTGATGTAAAATGACTGCCAGAATTAAAAATAATTATTTCCTCAAAAATTTCCTTCTGAGTGGAACAGTTGGAAGCATCTGTGCCATACCTGTTTGATTTTTACCAAGCAGATATTAAATTATGATATAAAGTTACAGAAATAATTTAATATATTCTTGTATAGATTATTTATATGTAGAGGTGATGGGGAGGCATCTCAGCCATATTCCTCTGAGTCTTAAATGTAAAAAAAAAATGATCTGAAGTGACCACTAAAATGAAAATGTTATGTTAGTATTCTAAAGATTTGATGTGTAGGAAGTTTAGAGGACCTTAGCCATCTCTCTCTGCTTCTTAATGGGTAGTAAATAAATACCAATATGACATGACCTAAATGATTGAAAGATTATATTACTGGAAATAAATGCGATGAATAAATGGATAAGCGTGGTATATTTTCTGAACTAGTGTAAATACTGTTCTTATGCTACGGAATGATCTTTTTAGTGTTAATGATAGGAAGAGAATATTCTCAGACCACATTGTCTGTGATTCACCAATTGTCCTTCTTTATTTCTGTCACAGTAATTACATGTCATTATTGTTTTTTTTACATAAACTTTACATTCAAATTTAGTAACATAACTTATGTCTCATGTAGAAACTCCCTGGCCAGTCCACATGTGACACTTGCCCAGCTGGCTTTTATTGCAATGCAACCCTTGGCCCTGTGGTGACCTATGACCCCTATGTGTGTCCAGAGGGCTTCTACTGTCCCAATGGTACACAATATGCAGAGGAATATCCATGTCCAGTCACTACCTTCAACAACATGACAGGTTGGTCTCCGTTTTTATTCTCATTTTTCGCTGTTCTGTTTTTTTTTTGTTTTTTGTTTTTGTTTTTGTTTTTTGTTTTGTTCTGTGTTTGTAATTAATCTTAAAATTATCTATGCTTTAACCACATATGTGTATATGCAAAGATTAGAAATTATATGTGTAGAGTACAGTTTGAGAGATACTCATGAAACAGGAAGATAAAATGGCCAGGAATCACAATGTGTATAACATACAGTGGAGGTCTCCTTGTTGTCTGACTCGATCCAAAAAGGTCCACATTTCTTTTTTTTTTTTTTTCACACCATTTCAGGGGACAGAGAATACCTGGAAATCCAAATCTTGTTGCCATCTGTTTCTTCCATGGTTAAAATAATAATTAATGATCAATTAATGCCTGAATGAAGGCAAGTTATTCACAGGAGAATGAAAACTTGTGATAATAATTAAATCAAGGGCAGAACAATCAAGTGGAAAAACATGTGGCAATGGTGATAATAATTAAATCAAGGGCAGGACAATCAAGTGGAAAAACATGTAGGTATGAAGTTCTCACATGAGGGTACACAGATGAACTCAGAGCAAGGGCTGGACTTTATCATTCGCAGCTGTTCACCATACATACATGTAATGGTCTGTGGAGGGACTTAATTAAACTTATGGATTTTATCATAAGATTTAAGGTCAAGGTCGGCAGTGAAAATTGATGTTGAGAGTCAAAATTGTTGATTTTGCGTTCTAGCGATATTTTTATTCTTTGACCTCTTATTGATAGTATGGAATGTATTTTTGGATCAAAAGTTGATTTTGAGGACCTAAATTTGTCATTATTGGGCAGTGAGCTAAGTGCATAATTGTTTATTTTTTTTTATCAAAATGCCTCATTTCATAGCCCAGACAAACAATTTTGCATTAGCTAAAACCCTTCAAATTTAGTATTGATACAAAATCTGACCTCTCTCCTCTTAGCCAGTGGTAACCTTTCCTTCCTTCAGCATAATTTTCCATGCCCAAACACCCATTCATTTTAACAGGTTCGTGAGAAACTTACAAATTCCATTCTCTCATCATAGTACTATACTTCCATATATGGACTGATCACATATGGCCTATGTGCTCATGGGCCATGCATTGGCCGTTCAAAGGTCGTTTCCACTTGTAAACTATATCGTGCTGAATGTTATGCTGTTTAGTGTCTTCATGTTGTTAGTGTTAGAAAAACAAACTTAGAGGCAGGCTATCAGAAAGAATGCAAGAGTCAGAAGGCAGGGAGAACTGGGAAAACTGGAGGGGGATTCTAGCTGTGTTCTTGGTGGATTCTGAAGGGAATAATCACCATAGTAGACATTATCCTGGGAAAAGAGACTGACACTCGCTATACTTTTAGAAAATTGTGATTTACTCAAAAATATGTGCTTTTATTGCAATAAAACCCAAATTTTGTAAAATCTACCCATGGGATTTATTTGAAACTTACAGGAAGTGTGCAACAATGTAAGACAAAGATTTTATTTGATATTTTTTTCAAAATTCGAGAATGTTTTTTTTTCACATTTTTTTTTTCTCAAAACAGTGAAAATTTGCATACATTATATAGCGGAATTTTCCAAAAAATAGCAATAAATACATTTTGCAAAATATCCAAAAAATGATCAAACAAACTCTTTATCTTGGATGAAAGAATGCTTCTGCGAAGTTTGGTGGTTTTGTGACTGATGGTTTATGAGAAATTTGGGTTGAAAAGTAGGGAGAAAATCCCAAATGGTGGCTGTTTTCAAGTGTTTCCATGGTAACCATGCACATTTTATATGAAAAACTACCCTAGGGTAAATGAGGAACACACTTCCAACATGTTTCGAGTATTAAAAGAGTATTCAACTCAAAAATGTGGATTTTGGCTTTCATTGCCGACCTTGGCCTTAAGCATTCTCAAAAGACACAGACAGAAGCAACCATAGGCGAGGAAGACAAAGGAAAGATAGACACAGTTGTGAAACCACAAATTACTTGCACAATTTGCATGGAGTGCATATGACATGGCTTTTGATTTATAGGTGTGGTGTGATGTAAAACAATTGATTCTACTTTCTCATCCAAACGTTAACATTATCACTTGATATTTGATTTTGTAAACAGGTTTAACAGCCTCCATTCAGTGCACAGACTGTGTCGGAGGTATGGCATGTGACCAAGCAGGTCTCTCATATCCCATCAGGCCATGCTCGGCTGGCTATTTCTGCCGCAGCTCTGCTGGTACCACAACACCTAACCAAGGTAAGAGAGATAGCCATGCTGATGATAATATTGATAACAACAGCAATGTTATTAATAATGTTAGCATTAGAAGACATTGCTAATAATGCTGGTTTATATGAATGATGTTGTTAATAAACTGGTCATATATATTCAGGTTATTCACAGTGAAAAACAGCACAACTGTAATGGTTTGGCATAGAAGACAATATTTTACTATTGTGAGAGCTGTGTTGGCTAGCTAATTCAAGAACATGGAAGCCAACAAACTGACAAATCAGAATTCTAATTTGAAATGTAGTTAGAGATAGATTGATGTTGATAATATGTAGGTATATATATTTACAAATATCTGTCTGCTAACAGACATTCTTTTAAGTGTATATACAGATTAATATATTTCTAATTTATTCTTGACTCCCCACCCTCTCTCTCCCTCCACTACTACCCTCTCCCCCAAAAAACAAACCAAGATTAAAATCAACATAAAATTCACTTCACTTTGTCCAAAAGCCATGAATTTATGATGTGTAAATAAAAACAATATATTCTCTCTAACCTGTAGGAGCTAATGCTGATGAGTGCCCAGCAGGTTCCTACTGCCCCAAGCAAACAGCCGAGCCCATTCCCTGCCCACAGGGCACATACAGTCCAACTTTTGCTCTCACACAGGTCAGCGAATGTTTGAACTGCACTGCTGGCTTCTTCTGTAATGAAACAGGTGAGTGACAGCTAAAAAGTATCACTAGTGAACCTACAGTAGTGCTAGGTACAAACTGAATCATTGTTGAAATCAAAGCAGTGCTGTGCTGATAGATTGCAAACTTTAGCTGTGTGTCAGGGGCTGTTAGCTTTACTGACTTTTCAAACTTTAAAGAAGTTATGGAGTCAAAAATTGCCCTCTGGTGATCTCTACCAGTTCATATATAGTAGCTATGTGTATACATGAGTCTTTGCTCTTTATGTTTCACAAAATAAGATATGAGATGCGACACAATGAAATCAGGCTCTCGTCAGATTTTGAGCATGTGGAGTTATTGGTATCACTGTAAAGATTATTCATTTCCCTTTCTCTGTGTGAAAAAATGATTGTTCTACCTTAAGTAGAAGTTGAGATATTGGCAATTGAAGACGTTGTGGGTGACCTGTTGCTGCAGCTGAATTTAGTGAGAAAATGGCCGATCACTTTTGTAAATCCTTATTAATCCTTGTTAGGCCATACCACCAAATTACAATTTTTGGGCTTTTACTTGATCTATTTCAGTAAATTGAACTCTGAAATGCATTTTTAGATTGATGTAGAACGGTTTGGTGAAGAAAAAAAAATTGCCTAAAAATTCATTCACTGTTGAAAAATGCATGATTTCTCCGGTCGGCTCAGTTTGACAAGCGCCTGATTTCATCGTGTCGTGTCTCATATCTTTGTTTTTTTTGTTTACATATTTATAATAAGTCTCACTTTCATCGGTTGCCTACATGTGTGGGCCTGTCCATTGATGATGCACTCAGGTTGTCTGAATAGTTAGCATGAACCTGTCACTGTGAATGTACATTTTGCACAGATAATGTTATACTCATAAAACATGTTATTCTGTTATGTTTTTATTCTGTGACACAGGGTTGACTGCAGTGAAAGGTCCATGTGATGCAGGGTTCTATTGCCCAGAAGGATCAGTGCAGTCCACTGAGATTGTTTGTACAACTGGCTCGTACTGTGGCCTGCAGTCTGCCACTCCTACAGGCTGTCCTAATGGAACATTCTCCAATCAGACTGGGCTGCCCCAAGCTTCACAGTGCACTCCTTGTATGGCAGGATACTACTGTAATGGCCAGGGTTTGACAGAAGTCAGTGGTCCATGCAGGGCAGGTGAGTCTTGACATATCATTATATTCATCTGACAATTGCATGAATCATTTTTTGCCAAATTGAGTGAGGACCATAGCTGAATGGTTTGAGTCTTTTACTACGTTGCTTTGAAAGCATTGTTGCCAATGTTGAATTTTGGTAGAAGCTTTGACCTTCTGAAATAAAATGTGTGTGATGGTCAATGATGAAATGAAACTGTTTTTTCCATTTTTCTAAAAATGGCCAAAAATTACTTGGGTAGTTATCTGCTAAGCTTGATGAAATGCAAATAGAATATGTAAAATTTTGACCTTGTACATGTACAGCAAATATATCTGAAGCATCCATCATATTCTGTGGAATTTTTTGAGTGATACTGTGAGGAAATGTTTCCTAAAAGTGGAGTTTTTTTTTTTTTTTTTAGATTACCCCATTTGTAACACATCATTTTCTACCTCCTGTAGTGGATATGCTATGGCTGTTCATTATTGTGAAGTTGAAAGATTACTATTGTTAATTTATAAATATATAAAATTAAATACTTTTATTTCATTACTATTTTTTTTCTAGTAGGTGTACAGATGTCTTGCTGTTATGCTTTGTAATAGGTTACTTCTGTTACAATGGAACAAGCATTTACATATCTGCTCTGTTTACAGGATGTTCTATCTTTTTCTTTTTTTTTACTTCTTATAGATAACCTGAAATTAAGGTAAACCACTGTGAAAATTTAGATCATGCTTTGTGCCTACAATTATACTCTTCCTATTTTTTTGAATAGGTTATTACTGTCCCAATGGATCCAGTGTAGACACTCAGATCATCTGTCCATCAGCCAAGCATTGTCCACTGGGCAGTGCAGAGCCTCAGGATTGTTTGGCTGGATTCTACGTGGACTATGATGGAGCCTCTCAGTGTTTGACCTGTCCAGAAGGTAAAAATAGTTTTTTTTGCCTCTATCCAAGTTATTGTACATGGTATATACTCTGTTGCTGCTAAAATTTCTTGTCCCATGGAAAAATATCTTTCAGTACACAGTTTGGCAGGTGACGTCTGATTTGACTCACAAGAGATGTCGATGCTGATGTTAAGAAATCTCATTTATAGAGAAATGTGGAAGAAACAAGGGGCTACTGGTGTAACACAAAAAAAAGGGGATTTTGTTGTCATTTTTGGGGAAAGATTATAATAATATAAATAAGAAAGCTATCATGAATAACCATGTTAAAATTAAGTCTTTGTAAGTGGGTGGTAACATATTGAGCATAGCAGATTTTACTTTGGACATGAACAAGTTGGAAAAAAACAACTTTGGCTTTTACTGGTGACTTAAATTACTGGTTTACATAAATATCTTACCTGAGAACGTTGCATGAGCCACAGCCATGGCTTATTTGTTACAAACAGTTGGAAAACTTGCCAGTGTGAAGGAGCTGCAGAAAGATCAGTTAATTTGTGTGATGTCATTACCTAGGTTACTACTGCATACCAAGCCTAACTGTGGCTGGAGTCCCATCATCATCCAAATACCTGTGTCCTGAGGGTTTCTTCTGTCCAAATGGTACTGGACATGATTGGCAGCCCTGTCCATCGGGAACATTCAGTGCTGTCACTGGCTTGCGAACTGCATCAGAGTGTACACCCTGTCTGGGTGGTGAATTCTGTCAAGGTAAAGAAGTGCAAGATTTACTTGAGTTTTATCATTTCTCAAATCTGTTTGTGCCATTTCTAAGAGCAGTGACTCATTTGTTGATCAGAATGTAACTGTGTTATGAAATTACACAAACCTCATCTTTATATATTTTATTTCCTGATGTAGTTTATATTTGCCTTGACATTTCTGTTTATTTCAGGTGTCAATTTGACCTCTCCAAGTGGTCAGTGTGAACCAGGTTACTATTGTGTGTCGGGTGTGGACAAGGCCAACCCCCTGATGTTGAATGACTCCCAGTGTCCCAACTCTACAGTTCATCCAATCATAGGCCACATTTGTCCTACCGGGCACTATTGCCCTGGTGGTACAGACTTCCCTATTGGCTGTCCTGCAGGCTCTTTCCAGGATCTGACCAATCAAGACTTCTGTAAGAGCTGCCCAGCAGGATACTTTTGCCCAGCCAACACTTCAGACTACACTCCCAATGTCTGCCCTGGTGGTTATTATTGTGAGGTAGGTAAGAAAGTAGAGGGGACTTGAATCTAAATTTCCATGTCTGTACTCCAAATAAATAATATTTCTTCTTTTACCCTTGTGCATGATACTGAATCATGCCCATTTGAGTCTTTTGGCTCTGATTTTCAAGAGTATTATTACTTTTTCATAATTTTTTTTTTCAGGTGAGAGAGTTTGTCAGTTTTATCATCGTTTCTTTTTGTTTTGACACATAGGTGATCAAATCACTTACTCAGTGAGCTATGAGATCAGTCTTATTCCAGCCTCGTACTGTCCGGTCTGGGGTTACCATCTAGATTATATGAATGGTATTCAGACATTCTGGAGAATTTGCCAGTTGTAACGTCATGACATGAGAATCAGTCAATATTTGTCAATGATACTGAGTCCTGAAACCTCAGGGCAACATGCCATTGTATGAAAACTGCCCTTATAATATGCAGTCAGTTTGTGTTTTTTTGCTCATAGATGCCTGTAGAATTGGGTCATCAGAATTCCAAGTGCAGTATATATGTTTTGTTATATATATATTATATATGTTACATCACTTGCATATGTTTTCTTTTTTTCCTCTATGTATCAGGTCAACACCACAGATCAGTATACCTCCCCATGCCCAGCTGGCACATTCAACAACTTGACTCAGCAGGTCTCACTGAGCAACTGTCTACCTTGCTCGCCAGGAATGTATTGCCAGGGAGATGGCAATGCTGTACCAACGGGCAATTGCTCAGCTGGGTGGTACTGTGTCAATGGATCCTCACAAGCCCAGGTAGAAATGGCATCTGTTGCTTACCCATCTGCTTCTTCATCAGTACTACAAGATCTTATTGTATCCTACCCTATAGATTTGCAGCATTGGTTCATTGTTGATGTCATTTATCATATAACATATTCATTCCATTCTCATCCCAGTTTCATTATGCAAGTGAACTTTTCTCTTCTTTGACATTAGTCATTTATATTTTGTATTAGCATTTTCATTGTCTGTAGTCAGAAATCAAACATCAGTGTGACTACTCAATTGTCATATTTTGACTGAGTAAGAAAGAGAATGAAATCCTAGGTTTCTTTAGTGATTTCTAGAAAGGTCTATTTCCTAACATCATTCAGAATCATTTACAAACTTCACGCCTGAAGGTTCAGATAAACATTGAAATAATCATTCACTAAATAAGAACCCCCAAATTATGGGAGAATGTAAAAATGGACCCATGAGCATTTTCAATGCTGAAAATTAAATAAAATATTTCTGTATATGAAATTTATTTCTCTTATCTGCCTTCTCTTGGAGGCATGAAAAGTTCCACATTTATCTGTCTCCTAACATGAAGGCAAAGCATCACTGAGTGTTTCCAACTTAACCCATCAATAATTGTCTTGCGGCCAGTCAAAGTGAGACATATGTCGATTTTTCACCATATCGGGTTTTTGGTATCATGTGAAAGCTTATTTTATACCCTTTTAGATGGCGAAAAATGTTCTGAGGTAGCTTTATTCTAGCTAGAGATATTGCAATTTAAAGAGACAAGGAGGGATCCTTAGCAAATGACCGAAATTCCAAGAAAATCGAGTTTAAATGAACGGTCAGACGCATAAATCTACATACATATCTCACAAAAACCCGATCTTAATGAAGAAATATTTATAAATCGAGGGTAAGACCGATATTGTCTTGTTCAGAAATGAATGCACTTTCGATTTCTGCAATATAAAAAATTTCAAAGTCTGACCCCCCTCATCACACTCATAGCCCGATTTCTCGGTTCTAGTCCAGCGACTTACGGCTCATTTCGACTGGCCGCGAGACAATTTAACTTTTTGTTTTGTTTATGAAATCAGTATAGTGCTTTTTTGTCATTGTCATGTAGACAGGATAAGATTTTCCTTCTTGTCATCACAGGAAAACATTAGCTAGATCAAGATCTCTGTCCGTCATACAATAATAAATAGGCACCAGCTTTTATGATAGTTCCCCTTATTTTGCCATACATCTAGAGCAGACACCAGTACAGCATGATGCATTTCATGGAAATTATTCTATCTTCATATCGATATTCTTATGGCCGTGCTATTTTCTAGCCGTCGGTCAATGGTGGGGAGTGCCAGCCGGGTTACTTCTGTCCAGAGGGATCTGAAGCCATGGAGGCCTGTACTCCTGGCAGTTACTGTCAGACAACTGGCTTGGCTGTGCCAACTGGTCTGTGTAATGCTGGAAATTACTGTCCTCTTGGATCAACCTCCCCAACACAGGTATTAATATTGCAATGTTTTAATTACACGAAAATTTCTAAATATCTTTTGAATTCAAATGGTTGTTTTGAAAATAAGTAGGCTGAATTTGGTTTTTAAAAGTAATGAGGTACAAAAATGGAAAATGTTACTGAATGTGAGGTTTGAATGATCATTTGCTGGATATTTCTTTTTTTTTTTTCATCAGATTGTATGTCCAGTTGGTCACTACTGTGTCCAGGGCAGTGATGTGCCAGAGCCATGCAGAAATGGCACCTATGCTCCCACCACCAATCTGATGGCTGACACAGAGTGCACACCTTGTGATGCTGGCTTTTATTGTAATGGCACAGGCTTGAGTGCTGTTAGTGGAATCTGTGATCAAGGTTTGGCATTTTTTTTTGTTGTGAAACAGTTTGCTGTAGAACTTGACTCAAGTGATCAGTACAGGATTGCGTGTTCCAGATATTTTACTGATGTCATGATGCCCTTCGACCTTCAAGGTGTTTAAATCCAAGAAAGACCATCCCGTCTTAAAAAAAAAAAAATCATCATAGGGAATCAGTGTATCATATCTTATATTGATTTTGTGACTTTTTATATACACGAGTGAACGCATCAATATCATAGCTACATGTATGTAGTACTGAAATGGATGTCCTTTACATTGTTGTATTGAGGCTCTTTCTCAGCGCCATCATAACTTCAAGTTTACCACTTCATTATACTTCAGGCTATTACTGTCCAGCTGGTCAGTCAGTTCCCAACCCCTATGACTACATGTGCCGAGAGGGCCACTACTGCTTAGCCAACAGTGCCACACCCACCCGATGTCCATCTGGGGAGTACCAGAATGAAGTTGGGAAATGGTCCTGTAAAGACTGTCCTCAGGGTAGGTTCCTTATTTTTCCTGTTTCATCCAGGAATTAAGCTCAGCCTTTCTTTTATTTATATTTGTATACAGTACTTATATTATTAACCGCTTCACTGCTAGCCAGTTTTTGCGTTATTTGCAGCCCTGTGCTAAGCACCAACGATACTCATCAGTGCCGCCCGCTCAGTCCGCTGCTACCCCGTCGCGCCTCACGATGGTCACTCAGCCACGCCCAATGTGCGCCAACCAACCG
>JBCEWB010285610.1:1876-19151 GCA_039654565.1 Peronia peronii
CCCCCCCCCCCCCCCCCCCCCCCCCCCCCCCCCCCCCCCCCCCCCCCCCCCCCCCCCCCCCCCACAACACTTTACACGTAGGTTGTTTTGGAAAGCGTTGTAGAAACCACCAGGGATTTAGATTTTAGTCTATCATTAGCAATGTGCATGCCTACACAAGTGCCTATTCTTGGGTTTTAGAGCGTAGTCATAAGCTGTTGGAATTATTGATGACTGACCTACTTAAAGAATGAAAATAACAACTCGATACTGAACTTTAGGGCCATAACAGCAAGAAAACTTGTGATCGACTCCAAATACATAGTGTCAGAATAGATTTATCTATATTGAATTATATGGGAGCCGTAGTAGTGTTTGACATAAATAGCGGTAAAGACTGTTTATGGCTATTTAAGTTGCAAGTGTTTCGTCGACAGAAATTTGCAAACAGGAAATTGAGAATTCAGTTGCACACAGTTGAAGTACCGGAATTTTGTGATTTCTATATTGTGCCGAGTTTATTGTTCAAGTGTTTTATTAAGTATTAAGCTACTGCCAGTCCGAAACTATTGTGTAAGCGTAACGGCTGTTACATACTTATTATAATGTGAAAAGGGACTGCAGACTTTGGATTTAGATAAGTCAGCAATATTGCTATGATGTAATTAATGACTACAGACTTGGATTTCAAAACAACAACATAAGATATGCCTACAGTTAGCTACAGTTTGAAATGAAGGGGGTTCTAAGAAGATTCTAGAATTTCTTCTTTTTATAATTTAGAATGTTGTAATGTACCAATAACACTACTAGTGTGTGGGTTGTGTCTTCTCCTCACTTATTCCACGCTAATCTTAGATCTCCTATAGCCCCAATAGCAGCAGCTCCATCACAATCACCAGCACCATCATTGATTTGATGTCATTATCATCGTTAGTAGCATCCAGGTCAAAACTATGGCTATCATCGTCATTAGCAGTATGGTCATTATCATCGTCAGTGACATCAAAATTGTCATTATAATCAGCAGCAGCCACATGAAAATTATCACTACCATCATCTTCATCATTAGCAGCGGCAAGGAATTGCCTTCGAAAAAAAAAAATTTAAAAACAACAACAACAACAAAATCAACATATTCACAAATTCACAATGGGATAGACAAATGGTTAAAATAGAAAAAAGACTCGGTGGTCCATTGCGACCAAGTTTCCTTTTCTACCAGTGAAATCGCATCATTTGATTTGATTTGGGACGTTGGATTAGAATTTTTGGGACTTCGAGGGAGAAAGTTCCACATCAGGCCAAGTGGCTTTAGTAAGATTATATTGGGGGTTAGGTTCAGTTCTAGATTTAGGGTCAGGGTAAGAGTTGGAATGAGATATATAGATATACGACTGGAGTATAGTTTAGTCACAATATATTGAGACCTTTTGGCAGCTATAATAGATCACTGAGACTAATTCAACCCATCTGGTAACAAGACCCTCCTCCTAATAAAAGCGTGCGGAGATAAAACAGTGTTATCACACAACGGACTCTCATATTGGACTTCCGGAAGCGCGCATATAGCCATCAACAACAATACTACAATACCACTTATTACTACAATACATATATCATAATACCATAATACCACAATGGCATTGTCTTCTAGAGCTCATAAATATTATGTGTCAGCATGCATTATACAGTGGGCTTTTAATTTAGACTCAATATTGCATAATCTATGTAGCCAGCAGTAACAGGCACACACTCAGAACAGCTGCCATGTTTGAGTCTCTCTAAACATGAGCCAGTTTTGTTGTGTATGTAGTCTTTCAATCCCAAGAAAGTACAATTCTCGGTTTTTTACAAAGGTGTGCCTAGTTTTGGTGAGAAGAAATTTTGTGGGTAGACATTTGAAATTTGAATTTTTGTCATGGACAACTGCGCCTCCGCCCACTGTTTATCCGATTTTAACCATCAGGGCTTCTTTGCCCTGCCTGCCGTACGCACGGGACCTCCAAAATATATTTACCTTATCCAAGAGGGCTATACGTCGGGATTCCCTACCCATGAAGCCGGGAAATCTTTGAGCCATTGAAAAAAATTTTAAAAAATGCGAGTTCTAATCTTGTAATCTTTCCCATCTCCCTGTAGGATTCGAATTTTGAACCTGCGATGTAAGTTTGTCGCCGGATAACAGACGCCTAGCCGTTCGGCCGCGCCAGGGCATTACTTTACAAGAATCAACAGAAAAATACATACGTTTTAGATAATGTTAATAGTTTTCGAAGGACTTCTGTGTTTTCTGATTTACTAACACAAACGCCAGGAAGGAACAATACTATGTAGATTTCCAACAAGTTTGATCCGTATAATTTTCTCTCTTTTTAAATGACTGGGTACCTTGCACCAACTTATATTGTAGCAAAGGACCCCAGATCTACATATTGGGGCGAATAAAGTTTATAAAAATGTATGATCTATGAGAATGGTCAATTAACAGAAAGTTGGGATCTCGTACATACAGTCGAGGAACATAAAATATCACGTGGAGTTTGAGAGTGCTGAAGCACATACTAGATTTTTCGGGAATATTTTTGGAGATACATTGTGGTGAAGAGAGTGGATTGTGTCCATCACAAGGAGTTGGAGAACCTGGGAGGTGGGATCAGCTGTAAAGAGAGATAGTTTGCACATAATGATGACATATAGGTACATGATTCGTATTATTGGGAAACATCATGGACATAAAGAATGCCAGCAATAAGCCGGACTGCAGCATAGGCAAGGAAAGAAATCCAGAATCATAGAAATAAGGCGCAGTTGTGAACGTTGCACATAATGGAGACTAAGTGCACGAGTGCATAGGTATCAGGAAGACAGCGAGAACGGAGACAATGCCAACAGTAAGTCAAATACGGTATGGAAGGGAAGAAATCCAGAACACAGAGAAATTTGGTGGAGTCGTAAACAGTGATTGATTTCACAGAATGAAAGCAAAGAGTGCACTGGTATACAATAGATTGCACCTAGTGTAGGCAAGAAAATGCAGTAGTACATACGTATTTGGGAAACAGTAAGACTGTAAAGAATGCCTGTAGTGTATATCAAACTACGTTGGGGATGGGAAAGGTGTACTAAGTACCTAGATAACAATGCCAACAAAAAGGTCCTCTACAAGGGAAGAAAAAGAATCAGAGAACAAGGGGCAGTTCTAAACTGACATTGGGTGCATGTAATAAAGATATGTAAGCGCTGTAGTGTGCGAGTATTTGGGGAAAGGAGAGGTGAGCAAGAACAAGGTCAGATCAGGTCAGAACAACTGGATACGTACGTCCAGGTCGGCGCTGGCACGGCGTGATCGTGAGTACTGCAGGTATCACTGAGACAAGGGCAGCATCCGCCACGAGTGAAGAAAATATTGGCTGTCCGGGATAAACAATGGCAGAGTGTTAGTGGTGGTGTCTTTATGGAAATGGGTAACGCAGGTTCAATATTACATATAATATATCCGAAGCAAAGGGACGGGGCAAAGAGTGGAGGAAACTTGTGGCTGTCTGCGATGACTAGAGGCTTGAGTTTATTGGGGCAATGTGATCGGTAACGCAGGTTCAGTATACACGAAGCAGAAGTGAAACTTTAGGGAAAAAGGTTCTAAGCCACGTGATTGAAGAGTGCAATTCAAAATAAAAATTTAAAAAATCGCCCAACTCAATACATGCAGAAAATGCACTGTAAGGATATTGAGTATAGCATAACTACCTGTGGCTGTTTAAAAGGACAGAATGCTAAAGAAACCAACCAACCAACCAACCAACCAACCAACAACCAACCAGTCAAGGAAAATGTGGATGTTATAGAATTGGAGAAGAGGTGAAAGCGGGTAGAGAGAACTAGACAGATGTCTACGCTGAAGAGCATTGCGTAATGGAGGTATCGTTGAATACAGGCAGCACCAGACATGGGTGAAGGTGAAAAAAAAAACAAATTGGTTGGTCTGGAACTGGCAGAGGTGGGTCCTGGTTATTAGTAGCCTGCATGGAAGAGAGAGATAGCGACAAAGGGCTACATGAACTGACAGCGGGTAATCTGACCAAAGGAAGTTAACGGCTATCTACTACTGATTTCATGGAAGCAAGTGAGGAATGGAAACACATATATGTATATTATTATAGTACATTTATAATGCTAAATCGATTTCTTAAATGTTACACTCGCTGCCATATAAAATTACAAGACTATCCATGTGCTGTCCACTCCTTGTCGTATTCAAACTACTTGGAAAATATGTCTTAAAATTTATTTAATAATGTAAAAATAATAATAATTTTATTAGAAACACTTTTTTCCTTAAAATTTGAATCTAACCACTTAGATCTGTTTGTATTTCCACTTCTTATACCTGGTGTAAGACATAAGTGAAGGAAACAAATGGACGTACCGGGATTGGCAGTGACCTAGTCTTTCGGGAATGAGGTTAAAGGATTGGCATGGACGGCTGAGTCGATGGGCGAAAGACATTACAAGAGATCACTACTGATATAGAGCTCTCGAGACTGGAATGGGTCCAGTCTTTGTACTTCGGTTTGCCAAACACAAGGGGTGTTGAACAAGCTTTGTAAAGCAAAAACAAACAAGCAAACAAACAAATCTTATTTCTCGTCATTCGAAAAATCGATTAAAAGAATATATGTTATTACAAGAAGAAGAAAACATGTTCCATATACCATGAATTCTTCGGGATTTGTTGTAATGTAAATTTCAAGCAAAAAGAGCGAAAAGGATTTTGTTCTTCTTCACTACTGTTTGTTCAAGATGCTTCTGTATGGCAGAAAGAAAGGGATAGAACTGATCAAAACGATCTCCCATTGAAGAGAAATTCAATGGTTTAATATTGGCAGTAAACAAACTTCGTGAAAGTAGATTAAAGTGGGCCTTAGGGAGGTAGATAGCTACAATGTGATACTGTGTAATACAAAAGGAGAACGAGGAGTTGTCTTAGGTCAGGGATTTGTCGTTTGCTCTTCAGTTTTTTAGTGGAAAGCCCGATCCTAGTCTTCTCGGATAGCTGCGAAAGTGTTTCAAAAGAACTTGAATGCGTTACACATAGTAAGGAATTTGACAAATCGGGTGAATTTTAGGCGACGACGTTGCCGCCCGGACAAAATAAAATAAAACGCAGCAGTGCAGTGAGGAAAAGTAACACAAAAATTGGCTGTGGTATCCGGAACGCCTGCATAGATGAGTAGTGCCCTCCAGTCTTCGTTCTCGCGAACTTTCGTGTTTCATTAGCACGATATATGCACTTTGGGACGTCGGACTGTAGGATGCATCTTTACTTTTTTAATGCCTCAGAATAGACTTTCGGAGCGCGATGTCTGGATTTTTAGCCCTTTTTCACAGTAAAGATACATATCGTCACTTCAGTTCACAGTCACAGTTGTTTTTCTCCATTTTCTTATTATCGAAAGTCAACGTTGAAATGTGTCGATAACTAATGCTCAATATCCATGTTCTCTGGTTTAGATTGAGATTACATCTGTACAACTGAAGACACACTTTATGCTTATGCTGACTGTAAGTATTTTATATTACATGTGTAATAAAAACTTACAAAAAGTGGACACGGAACAATAAGGAAGTGAGCCGACGACTTGACAATAATCGACTTCTGCTGCTTCTCATTTGAAGCAAATTATGGAAGCGGAAGAAGAGCATGCAATCATCGAATGCGCCATACAATTTCAATTCCATTGTCATCAATATAATAGCCCCTAACATTTTAAGGTTACTTCAGTGCAGTATTCCTTCTTGTCGTTGTTTTGGAAATAATCTAATTTCGACAACTGGAAACATTCAGATTTCAAAGCACAGGTTAGGTCAGCTCCAGGATCGATAGAGGGCTGTTGGGGCACCACATTCTAACAACCCTCTCCGTCTGCCCCCATCGTTCGCCAGTCTTAGTGTATTGGCAAGAGTGTTACGTGAAGTTCTCTTTACGCCTCGCAATCGGTAATCTCGAGACCATGGCGCAGAGAGGGTTAAAAGGGTGGACGTGAAAATTTCGGAGCATCACGATGCCAAAACATGCCAGGCCACTGCACTGAGAGAGCCGTCTGGCACTGCGCCCAGACCTAACCTGGGTTTCCGCTGTACGCTGAACTTGCCTTGGTTAAACCCGACAATTACAGAATTGTTCCCTTTGTGTGTGAGAGAGGCGAAAGTTGCCAGTGTGAGTACAGAAACGCACATGGTGGGCTACACCTGTTCAACTGATACGCGTTTGCTTGAACCCTTGTATTGGTGCTGCACACCTGTAGAGACAAAGGGAACATTTCATTTTCTGTAGATTCATAAATAACATAAGCGTATTTTCAAGTGTAGTGTCTTGGGAATAAGAATGTTAAAAGTATCTCGTAGATCTACCACTTTGGACTCAGCAGTATGAACTGATTACTGGTATATGCCCACAGATCAGTTTTGTAAAGAGAAGAACATTTTTATGTTATTTTCATCATTTTTATTGTTTTTTCTTAAATTATCATTATTATTATTATTGTATTTTGGGTAATGATAATGAAAACATTCAGTACGACATTCCTTTTTCATGCATGTGTAGGGGGTAAAAAGAAAATTGACACTGAGTATTGCGACCTGGTGGTCAAGATAAACTCTGTGGTCTTTCGCGACCAAGTTCACCTTTTCGACCAATCAGATTGAATAGTTAGATTTCCTAGACTTTGGATCAGACCTTGTGGATTCTAGAACTTGATTGTTAACTGGAGAAGGGAGAAGTTCCACACTAGGTTATGTTGCTTCAGAAGGGCTATGGATTAGGGTTGGATTTGGGGTTAAGATGAGATACAGGGTTTTTATTCAAGTACCTTGGAACATTTAATCACAGTTTCAAGACCACTTGGTAGCAACAGAGCATTGGGACTATTTCGACCACCTGATGTCAATAGTCTAGAGGCGGCGGGGAGGGGGGGGGGGGGTGTAGACCTACATCTCTTTCCATCTTCAAAGTTGAATAAAAGGAAAGAAAAAATGATTCATAAACCAAACCAATGGCAGTTGTGCCGGGCTTGGTAAACGGGGTACATGACCTATGAGTGTGGTTGAAGATGCTCAGGTTCGTCTGGGTAATTGGGAAAACCACAATGCGATCGAGATCTGGTGGCTGAGCGAGAGGTAAATACCCTGCCTAGCGCTCTGTTATGCAATTTCTGAGTCAGGACCCCTGTGGCTGTTCACGTGTCAATATCTAGGAGTGAGGTGTCTGGAGTGAGTGCAGAGAGAGGGGAATAGAAAAACAAAGAGGCACAAAGAACTACTGTTAACCCCAAGATGATCGGTAGAAACTTTTGCGGGCGCATCAACTTTCAATATTGACATAAATTCATGTTCCGGAAAATAAGTTGAAACCTAAATACATAGCCCTAACCGTGCTGATGTTCCGTTAAACAAAAAAATCACAACCAACCAACCAACCAGTCAGTCAATCAGTCAACAGCCAATCAATCAATTTATAGATCGATCGATCCACCAATCGCTTGACGCCTATTGATGAATCGTACTGATGGTGCACTCTTTTTTTTATGCCACCTGATAGCCTTCACTTATAAGGTTGTGACAAAAGGTCGTGACCCTTTGTTCCTGACAATATCATCGCGCATGAAACTTTGGGAAAATTAATATTTTCCTTTTTCTTCCTCGCAGGAGGTTTTACTTATGTGACGTAGAATACAAACAGAATAGATCTGAAATCTTCTGAGAAGTTACGTACTACATGTGACTATGTCCTCCGATAGAAATCCTCTCTGTCCCCGCCCACCTCACCCAGCCCGAGTTCCACTGCTATTGCGTGTAGCTGTAACCTCAGTGAATGTGACATAATCGGTTCAGAGTAGTACTTTTCACAGGAAGAGTGTGGCAGTTTCCTAACATAATAGAACTAACAGTGTGATATTTTATCTCTTGATTTGATAGATGTGGCTAGCGTGAGATATTCAGGAGATGTAGATGTTGAGCTTGACATGAATACTAACATTTTCCCTTTCCTTTCCTTTTTTTTTTTTTTTTTTTTAAGGAATTCGAGTTTCTGAAATGATTTTGATATGATCGAAAATTCTAACAAGGTTGGGGTTTTTTTTTTTTTCAGTTTTAAGTTTTGGTTTTGTGTCACTGTTCACTGACATTTTGTGTTCGAAATTTAAAAAAAAATTATAAAATTGTCATAATGATATTATTATTATTATTATCATTTGGGCAATGTATTTTCCTGCTCATCTAATTTACATTTGTTACATTGCTGGAAAGTATATGTCAGGTTGCATTTTGAACTGTGTAATCTCCATTGTGTTTCATGATGTATAACTGAAAGTGAAGGGGCATATGGATTGTTTTTATTTGGTGTTTAGTCTGTATCATCCTTTTTCCACGAGACTTTCACGATATGTCGTCTTCGACATTTCCAGAGTAGTGCCTGTCTCTCATGCGATGCCCATTTGTGTCTGTTTTCTGTTGATGATAAATTATCTTCACATATCATTTTGCCTGATTCATCTTGAATGGCTAGTACCAAGTATTTTCAAATTTGTTCCGTCTAAGAGGACAAGACATGTGCAGTGATTACCTGCATTTCATAGCGCAGCACCACCCTAAGAGTTCCATTTTGTCTGGTGTATGCAAGGCAGTCGTTCTCTCTCACCCTCATCCCTCATTAAAACCTCCCTTCCCTCCTCCCACCTATCCTCGAAAAAAAAAATAATAATAATAAAGCCGAGATACGTAATAGTAGTAAGATACGTAATGTAATAGTATGCATGTAAGAACGCAGTTATTGAAAACTGGATTTACTTTTTTCTGCACACCCAGTGGACTAATTCTTGAATACACCTCTATGACTGTGACGAGAGGTTTGGCCTTGTAGTAGCTGGAATCATATTACAAACAAAAGCACAAAACGAGTTGTCTTTCCTATTGAGATACAATCATCTTCTTAGGTGTTTGATATACATCAAGCGTTTGTTCATTTGTTTTTGTTTTTTTGCTGTTTGATATAGTCGAAAGTTGACTTCTTGTGCTGTTTTTCATCGTTATTACACTCACATGCAGCATATTGCCCCTTCCCGTTCCGTCACCTCTCCCGTGTTGTGTAAGTTGTTCGCGACAGAAATGTATTCCACAAAGCACAAAAAACAGTCTGTCTCTATCACGTGGCAGCTCAGAGTGGTGAACAAATTATGGAGGTGAATCACCACCACTGGGTCATCCTGAGATAAAGAACGAGTCTGTGTGACGAAAACTTCATGTAAATTAAAGAAATCGGTTGTATTTTATGACTTGTCCACTGGAATATTTATATTATGAAAGTGATAACGTCTCCTAACGGACTGCTGAGTTGCAAATCCACGAACCCTGTGGTCTGTACACCAGAATAATATAAGATCACCACCAAAAGATATAACTTGATGGGCATGCCTCGGTCCACGCAGGAAGCCACATGTTGACTTATATCCGTCCTTTTGCAACTCGTAAATGCATCGTTTACTGTATATTTGATTAGCCCTTTTCAACGCGTAAACGTGTCTTACCAAGTTCGGCACAATATAGCCGTGATCGTGCTGATATGACGTTAAATCCCAACACAAACAAACAAACAAACAAACAAACAAACAACCCTGGCAAAGGAATCGAACTGTTGATCGCAAGACTTAGATCCCCGTCAACGGACTCTAATACGGAATGATTAACTAACGAGCAATCGTCATTATCGTAATATATTGACGTGAGTGATTTGCCAACACAGCGGAAAAAGCTCCCTAGTTAAGCCCGATGTATCTTGATGGCTGGGTCCTGCTGTGGGCGGCGTATTGATTTTCAAGGGCAGCATTTCAAACATGATTTGCTCAGCGAAATGCTGAGCTTGCTGAAGGCACTCAACTTAAACTCTCTGCTTGAAGGAGTTTCCACGGGCTGGAGTAAAGTGGCCTTGACGATATAAATGCACAGGCGAAAATATGGGGATGATAGCTTTGGCGTAGCATAACATTTTTTGTTGTTTGTTGTTGATGGTTTTTTTTTTTTTTTAGTCTCATTTTATCATAAAAAGTAAATAAATAAAAAATTCAGACGATGAACAATTACTCAGGTTTAATTGTTACTTGTAAACATTGCTAGGTTGTAATATATTTTATTTATTTATTTAAAATGTATTTATTATTTTCTAAATTATTGTTTAACACTAGATTTTCTTATATAACGGATATATTTTATTCTTGTCATGATGATTTTTACACATTTGGGGGGGAGGGTTGGCGGGGGAGGGAGGTGGGGTGGGAAGGGAAGGGCATATTTCAGATGCAAACATTTCGGATGCTTTACAATTTATAAAGCTTTTTTATATCTCATATGTCCAGGAAAGGGAAGTAATTTGATTCAGAAACTCATTGACCCTGTCCGTGCATTTACTTACACTGAGTTATGCATCTTGTCCTTTCGCAGTGATGCCTCAGAAAATTACACGATCGATATTGCCCTTTGACGACCTTTTGATTTAGTTAATTCTGGAGTTAAATCCGTGGAAATGATACCAAGATTGCTTCCTTAATGTCATTTTGGCGTGCATCACCGAGATAAGGAGATTATTTATGCCATTTGAAATTGTGAAATCGGCTATAACTGATAGACATGTGTTTCTCCAGTCGTTGAAAATGTCAGTAGGCATTCACTTTGTGATAATCGAGGACGAGGAGAAGACAATGAGAAAATGTGCAACAGGATCAAGAAATGGACTTACTTTTAATCTTTCACGAGTGTCTATAGAAATCATGATAGGGGCGAGTTCAATCTTTTTTTCCTGACAAACCCAACGGAGTCATTCACATTCTGGTACTTTCTCAGTTTTCTGGAAATCATACAATGTAGTTGCTCGTTCACCACTTGAATTCTTATCAACCTAATAACATTCTCTGTCTACGGTTGGTACTAAGTTTGATTTGCAGTTAGTCAGGAAATGTCAGTAAATTGTCTTTTCCAAAGTTATGAAGATCTGCATTCCGAAATAATGCTTTTTCAAGCATTCCCTGTCGGGTCGAAAAAAAAATCATCTACATGAAAAATTAATGTTCTACCCTCGGCGAGCTCAGGCAGCATGATACCATCCGCCAGTGTTCACTGTGTAAAATTTAGATCATAATACGCACTATCTGTCGTCGCATGAGTGATGCTATTATTGTATGCACACATCGAATGAAGTAGCTGACCCAAATTTTATTATTATTTCTTTTTTAATGGGTGGATTGATTTAGTTCATCATCTTTAGCGCATTAGGGAATTTAGTTTTCCTATCTCTACTCAGCTTCAGAATATTCCAACGTTAGCATACATCAGTTTGGGACAAACACTGTCTTTAGCGTAGTGATATTGGCCAACTTCTTCCTCTTACACTGTCATCAAATTAGGATTAAAGTAGAGAAGAGAAAAAAAAGTAACAAAGGAGGTTGAAAGAAAAAGACACAGAGAGCGGGAAGGAGGGTAAAAGAGTAACTTTGGTCCAAATTGCGTACTGTGATAAAGCTTATTTTTGCTTTGTCGGCGAAGGAGATCCTGATCGAAGCTGGCTGGAGCCCAAAGTAGCAAACAAAGTTAGTAATAATAGATAGTCTGTATATAGCGCTTATATCCGCATAGTACTGCTCTAAGTCCTTTATACTCTGTTGTTGTGTGTCAAAACTTGACGCGGATATTCATATTTGTCCTTATCTTCTTGGGAAATAGACAAGGCTACTGCCTATTAGGCGCTCACCTTGACTGATCTGTCAGTTTACATTTTGATTTATAAATATGTGGAACATATTCATATTTCATGCTGCGAAATAATCACTCGAGGAGGTTGAAAGGCGCAAGGACATCGTGTTTGATGTTCCTCGGTGAAAATTCAGTGATTGAATCTGTCAACATGATGGTAAAGTAGGAGAAAATTGGCTGGTTTTAGGTATCTTGATGGCTTCTGTGGTAGAAGATTATGACGTGAGGCCATTCCAGCTGGAGTGAAAATTGAGATCGATTGATTGCTTGGGATTTTAATTAACAGCACATCAGCACGACAATGGCTGTGTCGCGCCAAACATGATAAAAATGACATTCAGTAGTGAAAACGTATACCAGGATGTATATTAATAGTTATCAAACAATATAAAAGGCAAATTAGTGGGCATGGAAAGCATACAGACATGAACAGATGTCAGCGACACAGGTTGCTGCATGTACTGAATTTTCTCAAGTACGGTGAGATGCAAAATCTTATAATTATTATTAGTTTTAATGGAGGCTTGTGTTATGACATACATTATAATAAAATGGTTGACGGCATCGTTTTCTGTAAACTAATTAGAAGTTTCAAAGAGCGGCTCCGGAAATGGAATCTTATGCGTCATTCATTTGCGTATCTTTATATCTGACCGCGGGAAGATTATCATCGGGGCCAGACTCTCAAATTCAGACGTTTCCTACGAGAGGAGTGTACAGAATCCATACAGAACCCCAAAAAACTAGTCTCTTGGCGAGGAAACAAATATGCATAATTGTGAAAATTATTCCTATTACCCAACATTGCCATAAGGCGGAACTTTGCCCCTTTTTTTCTGTTTAGAATCGAGTTTGGTTGGCATGGCAACGCGTCGTGTGCCGATTGATTTCGGCTACTTCCTGTCCTGCGTCTCTTTTCTGGTTTTTTTTTTTTTATCCCCTGACACAAAATGGAACATGCTGCTCCTGTCAATCACAAGAACTGCGGAGAGGGTTTGTTGATGGATTCTCCTGATGAAGAAGAATGATGGGGTGTGACGTGTTTGATGTAATTAATTTCCCCAGTCCATGTTATTGCAATTAGTTGTTTCCATGGTGATTGTAAATGATTGATGATGACGCTTCTTATTTAATAGCCAATAATAAGATGACGTTATCAAAACAGAGAACGCCTGGTGAAATATGCAATAATCTGATTTTGAATATTTTTATTATTACATGTATTATTATTATTTATTATTATTTTTTGGGCAACGCTCCTTATGTCCATTTTTTAGAAATATTTTTATTTATTTTTGTTGGAAGTAAGTAAACATGATGCCGAACTGTCCAACATCTTTTTTCTTTCTTTTGTTCATAGAAATTTTAAGGAGGAGCCTATCATTTGCTCGATAGTTTTGTTAATGTGAACATGAATAAGGCTATTTAGTCGAACTAACGATGCTGCTGAGGTGTCGTTGAATAAGGTCTAAACTTCAATTTAAATCGGAGAAATTAATTGCATTGGGAGTAGGTGTAATGACAAGGAGCAGCGCAGGCGGTGAAGGTTTGATGGGCAAGAATCAGTAATGGGACATAATCAAACATAAGCTTTGGTTGCTTGCCTACCCTTGCTAGGGGTAGAGAATTATTGTGGACACAGGAGAACAGCAGGTGTTTGGACATCGACAAGCAGGGCTGTCTTTAATTGGGGGGAGAGGGGGAAGGGGATAAGGAGAGAAAAGAAGGGCTGCAAAGAAGGTAATCAAGTTAATGATTGACATTAGTAAGATTGGTTGGGTGGATGGATGGATGGATGGTTGGATGGATGGATGGGTGGGTGATGGATGGACAGATGGATGGATAAATGGAATGATGACATACGGAAGGGCAGATGCATGCATGTGTTTTATGCATGTGTGTGCGCGTGCATGTGTAGTTATTTAATTAAATGCAAATGGAACCATTGATATAACTTCTTATAGCTCGGAATTCTGGAAATCCATTACTACCCACTAAATGGCGGCTGAATGAAAAAATATCGATCTGTTAGTAGATAAAGGAGACATCCGTGTTAATTGCAAAGCAAGTGTCTGAAATTTCTGGAGCTTCAAGTGTTGACTGTAGTTTGATGATAATTCGTTTTTAATGTTAAAGAAAAAATAACTAAAAATTAAAAGTGGCCGTAGATGTACAAATAAAACTGGCCCATAGGTATAGGGTAAACTGTAGGGTGGTACTGGCTAGCATTGATCAGTGGAAGGAGGCTGTGACAAGGGTATCTTGTGTCTACACTCCCATCTATGCTAGATAATCAATGTCTGGCATTGGTCGAACGCAGAGATTTTCACTCATTACTGTATGGATTCTCGAGTGTTTGAGAAACGGAACAGGGGAGGGGGAAGTGGGAGGAGGGGGTGCGAATGGAAGAAGGGAGTGGGCTGAGATGGAAGTGAGACGGAAAAGAGAAAGAGGGAGAAATTGTAAGAGAGAAGGGAGATGGTTTGGAGGAGTTACAGATTGGAGATAAGAAGAGGGAGTCAGAGAGAGTGATGATGAGAAGATTGTAAGAGAAGAAGATATTAGAAAAGGGAAGGAGGAGATTTTGGAGTAGAGAAGATGGGAGGCGAATTTGGAGGTGAAAAGTGGGAAAAATTGGAGGAGAAAAATAAAAGAGATTGAAGGAGAAAGGAGGAATTAGAAGATGGAGAACTTCTATGTGAGGAAAGGACAGACAGAGGTTGGAGGAGATAAGTAAGAGACGTTGAAGGAGAGAAGTGGGAGAGTTGAAGGAGAGAAGAGGAAGAGAGTGGAGAAGAGAAGAATAGGGTGCAGAAAATAACAAGCTGGTCTTACGACTTTGGAGACCGTCTCATATGGAGACTAATTAAGTAATAAGCAATGCCTCCCATGCCCACAAATCCCTGCTCTCCCACCCAGCAATGTATACATCCAGCATTATTTGCCTTCGTTACTCTTTCTTCTTTCTCTCTGCCCTTTAGTCCTCACGCAATGGATATAAATACGCCGTCCCGGATCATTGCCCGGCCCAGTGTCCCTGTCTCAGTCTCCTCTGTAGTTGTGTGTCTCCTGCAGTGCTGTGAAATCCGATGTAATCAAAGCACTGTCACTATTAAAGATACTGTAAGGCTGGTTTTCACGTGATATGAAATCGTATGTTTGTTTTTGCAAATGAATTAAACCAACTGCCAGAGATAAGAGACTTCGTTGTAAATGCGAATCTTATATTTTTCTGGACATCATCGTTGCTAAATTGTTTAGTCGAACTCGGGGCTAATATGTGTATGATAATATAATTATGTGTATGGATATGTGAAGCTGTTTCTGAAGTGAGAGGCAAAATTATGTTTTTGACTTGATAAGAAACTGCTTGTTTGTATTTCCAATGATTTGAAACCAGTGTCGCTTGTGGAGAAACGTAAATATGTCAGTATGTTTTTCTGGACATCAGGTGTACCCATGTGGTTTTCTTGAACGTTGGAAATCAAGCTTGATATACGGCTATAGGCTATACAAAGGATATTTTTGATATGAGAGATGATGAGATGATTTTGGTGTGATAAGAAACCACATGTTTGACATAATTTTCAAAGAATGGAAACCACCGCCTGTGATAGTGAAATTTGATTAGATCTATATGAATGTGACTTTCTGGACTTCAGGTTTACCACTTGCTTTGATTGTACTTTCGCTAGTTGACATAAAGGTAAACCCAGACTGTCTGCGAATACTTGGGTGTGTGAGATAATAAAATGACACTTTTTTTAAAAACTGAAGAAGCTGACATACATGTATGAATAGGTTAGAGCTAGAGCCATAGATCAGAGATGTTCATGTTACACGTTACTTGTAAAAGATAAGATTCTCCGACCTCTTACCGTGTGATAACATGGACGAGGAAAGGAATCTGTGGGGCACTTAGGCGTGCGATGTAAAAAACAAAGAACGAGATTTTGTGATCTGGGTATATTACTGAAGAGGTGGAAACAAACAGTGATGAGATGCTTATTTTTCTCCCTTGTTGCATTGACGATGGGTTCTGTATCTTTTGAGAGGCACCAATATACAAGCCATCCCAAGAATGTGAGACATCGGTAGAATTATTTCTGCAGTCTCTCGACTGTTTGCACAAATATAAGCTTGATTTTGAGATTATTATTATAGTATGATCTATGCAAAACGTTGAAGAGTTACAGATTTGCACAGTGAACTCACTATGGACTCCAGAATGATTCTAAATTAATTGTCTTTCCAGTTCAAAAAGTTCGTTAAAGTTGTTTTGCCAAACTTGTCTTCCGGTCTCTTGAAGTCTGGTCTGTAATGATGCCTGTGATTATTTTTTACAGTCATTGTTTCTTGACTTCCCTGATGCTTTGAAAAGAATACTGGCACAAAATAATTACGTCGTTTTCCCCACTGATGGTCATGAAAGAGCACAACTATCGTATCATGTTCTCATAAAGCAGAGGTGTATCATAGAAAAGCACACTAATACCGGCATGCGTCAAGTGCCACAGAACATCTAAGAATGCTGGCTGTAATATTCACATTGGTGTGGATCTGCCCGTGCAATAGAAAGACAACTTTGCGTAATGTGCCCACAAAATGGAAACTCAGACCACATTATCTTCAGTCGCTTCCTGGCAACGATGCCGATACTTTGAACTGCATTCCTGTGGAGAACGTACGCGTGCACCAGCCGAGAGTTCCAAGTACCGCTGCAGGGCAACGAGCTTTTTTTGGTGAGATTGGGATGGTATGGATATTCGGCTTGGTCAGTTCATTAATCAGAGGCGTACGAATGTGAGGTCCTGGTATCATTACAGTCGATGTGCTAAACTGAATAAAATGAATACAGTGAGATCTTATCCTGTCGTTGGAAGTCAAACAGAATTCCTTTATGCTCCGGTGTGTATAATCTACCCAATCTTATCTCGTTATTTTGAAAAATCCTTACGCGGAAACTGTGATAACAGTTAGTACATGCCACGATCTCAGAAACATTTCCTCATAATTTTCAGGATACAAGATGGATTTTTATGATTGAGACGCCGCGAAATATCACAACTAGAGAAGAAAAAAAAAAAAAATCAATCGGGGCTGTGCACTTCCGAATGAAGTGCAGAAATGCGCACCCAGATGTAAAGCGCATAAATGCATGCAGGTGCTCATCATTTTGTACAAGCCAGTGGAAAACATGAATGGGAACCCGACTGAGACTGCTAGTGTAGTTAAAATCTTTTCATTGGACGCTGATTCAGACTTCAGATATGGCACCAGACAGCGATTTGTCTGTGATGATGATCGAGAAACCGATTGGCTAAGGGTATAGTTCCATGCTGTCAGTTTTCTACTGAATAACCTATAAGACCTTGCTGATCAACATATTTTCACATTCTGCTGCCGAATATCTACATCTAGATAGCTAGTGGAGGTGGGGGGGGGGGGGGGGGGGGGGGGGGGGGGGGGGGGGGGGGGGGGGGGGGGGGGGGGGGGG